>JANLJB010028289.1:0-10495 GCA_026212285.1 Bursera cuneata
TTAGGAAACAATGGAGAGTTCAGGATCTTGTGGGGTTCGTTTAAAATGCTTTGAGATTCGTTTAGTTGAAGAATTTCGTATATTGAATTGGATTCAGTTGAATTTAATACTGGGACTGTGATTTGCGTGATTTCTACTCTAAGATTAAGTTTCCAATTTTGGACAAGGTGGCCTTTAGACTGAAAAGTGCTAAAATAGGATTGAAGAATTACAATCTTGATTTGAGCTTTTATCAACTTTATTGAATCCATAAACCGAAAGAAAGAAATTACTAATTTGTGCAGCTTTTTGGGCAACTCTTGGAAAGCAATATTGCCATAGAACTAGTTTGCTGGATATGCATGTGAATTTCAACATCAATTTATTCTTTATTTTTTTTGGGGTTGTAATATGCTTATGCTTCATTGTAATTTTGGTTACTGCTATTTAAATTGGCCGTCTCAATGTTTAAAAAACTTTTTCTTTCCAAAATAGCCTTTATGTCTCAATGCTTTAACAGATTTGGCTACAGGTCATTTAGGTTTAGAGTTATACGTTCAATAAAATTAAGGTACATATAGATCGATGCTAAGCAAAAGTTGTGGCAAATTTTCATTATTGTAGGAGTGCATTAAGCATGTCATCTGTAATCTCTTTCTTTAATAAGAAAATCTGTTACAGTAAAGAAAGCAAAGAAATTGGAAGGCTGCAAGAGATTTGTGATTAGGTCACATTCACAAGTTAGTTTAATGTTTGATTTACTTCTTGTTCTTTCACTTTTAAAAATAAGATAGACAACGTAATCAGGAAACTTATGTAATATGGGTAAAAGTTATCAGTTACACAATCTGGTTGGTAATGCTTTTCCCGGTTTCACTGCTTGCGATTTTGCAGATGCCAGATGAAAAACTTTGGGAAGCTCCTTTTAGCTATGGTTTGCACCCATGTGTTAAGCCTACCACTAAATATAAAGGTAAGATCAAATGCATCTGTTTTTGCTTTCTCTTTTGTAATGCGATATGCAAACCTGTCCCTAAAACCCTGTGGAAGAAAATATAATTACACTTCAAATTGTGTTTGGTCACTCCATAGCCTTTATTATTATTGTGAGTTTTATATTCTGTATTATTAAATGTATGATAATTGGTTGATGCGGTCGTTTGTAGCCTTATAGGTAGGATATTCTTCCATCTTATTATCAAGTTATTGTTCAGGCTAATATTCTTTCTCAAAACAAACAAATGAACATTGCATAACAGCAGCCCTACCTACCCACAGCCTTCTCGGGCTCTCCCTTTGTGTGTGTGTGTGTCATTTTCTCTTGCTCTTTCTCTATATTGTTTCTCATCTGAATCCAGATTTGCAATGTCAGCTGCCCAAGAATCTGACCGCTACATTACGGTGAGAAGCAATGGAGGATTAAATCAGATGCGCACCGGTGTAAGTTGACTGACATCAGTAATAATTGTATTTGAAATTATATGCTTCAATTATTATTTAGTTTAAGTAGAAAAAATATAATAAGATAGCTCTTTCTCATACAAGATAGATGGTTATAGATAACTAATAGATAGTCATTTCAATTTAATGCTCTTATGTTGATAGTTCTCGTGATAACTATACTACATTATAACACAGGTCAACTTTATGTTGTTCAATTTGTTCCTATCTCCACCATTCTGTTAATTAGAGGTTGAAAACCATGTTTTTCTAGATATCGGACATGGTGGCTGTGGCACACATAATGAATGCAACATTGGTCATTCCGCAACTTGATAGACGTTCATTTTGGCAAGACTCAAGGTATACTCAAGTACTCCTGTTAGAAGTCTTCTAAATTATTCATTCATTTTCTTTTTGTTAAGAAACTACTTCACCTAAAAAGCCTAAATTTGTAGGTGTGGACCTAAGTATTTAACCTCTAATATGTCCACTCATATGTAAGGACCTCTCATGTGCTTGCACATGAACGTGCCTTACATGCCTCAACGTTACACTAAACATAACCAGTTTAATATTTTTAAATTGACACATGAGAGGATTCAAACATATGACCACTATGTCATCTTGGCTCTGATACTATGTTAAGAAACCAATTCATTTAAAAACTTAAGCTAGTAGGCATGGTCTAACTATAGTATTTAACCTGTAATAATTTTGATATATCTTAAATTAGAAGTTCTCATTTTATGAATTATATTCACAGTGCGTTTTCAGATATATTTGATGAGTTCCATTTCATTGAAACATTGCAAAGAGACTTGAGGATTGTTAGGGAGCTCCCTAAGGAACTGGAGTCTGTTCCTCGGGCGCGGAAACACTTTACTTCCTGGTCTGGCATGGGTTACTATCAAGAGATGACACAATTATGGAAGGACTATCAGGTATTTAAACATGTTGTGGTTAGCTTTTCATGCAATGTGCCAATTAGGTCTGACCATCGGTATTTTGCCCTTATT
Organism: Bursera cuneata; assembly: GCA_026212285.1. Taxonomy (NCBI): domain Eukaryota; kingdom Viridiplantae; phylum Streptophyta; class Magnoliopsida; order Sapindales; family Burseraceae; genus Bursera; species Bursera cuneata. The sequence continues at coordinate 2,439 of JANLJB010028289.1, forward strand.
TGATTATGAGATGTCTGAATTTAAGGGTGACTTACCAAGTTAATTTGTGCAGGTAATTCATGTTGCAAAATCAGATTCACGACTTGCGAACAATGATTTGCCTCTTGATATACAAAGGTTGAGATGCCGTGCTCTATATCATGCTCTTCGCTTCTCTCCACCAATAGAAGTCCTAGGAGAGGTTTGAATTCTATGCCTTCTATTTAATAATCTTGTCATTGTAATCCAGATTTGAATGTTGGTTTCTGGCACTAGCAATTGAAATTATTAATTTCTTCTTTATCAAGGACATTTTTAAAATCCAGAATACTTCAGCGCCTGTTAGATTTGTAATCTGGATAAAATTCTTTGATTGCAAAGTATCATGATCTAATTAAAAATTTTACCTGATTGAGCATGTCTAGCATAATTTTTTGGTGTGTCTATTTTCTAAGAGATGATATGTAACTCATATTTGAAAACTCCTAAGTTATAACCTAAATTTTGAAAATAGATTTCAGATCACAAACCAAATGCCCATTTTATAGATTGAAATTAAAATTGGTCAAGTTTTGAGAAATTTAAGATTTTGGAATGTCACATGGTGGTCAGAATCTCTGAAATCATTTAAAAATTTGAAACCTTACAACAGGCAACATACAATGTACATAATCCCAGATGTCCTATTTCAGAATCAATGCATTTAAGAGGTCTCCTATGGGGCTTCCTGTTAAATTAGGTTCTGAGCATGCATGACGCTGACACCACAGAAGTTGGTGGAACGGCTGAGATCACGTGGGGGGAGATACATAGCACTTCATCTCAGATATGAGAAAGACATGCTATCTTTTACTGGTTGTACTTATGGTCTGACTGATGCGGAATCTGAAGAGTTGAGAATAATGAGGTGAGAATGGATTTACTCTCTCTAAACTAGAAAAAAAGAGAAAATTTGCGACATGTGATGTATGTTGTATAGTTGCAAGTGCAGAAATAGAAACATACAACTTATAAACATATTAGATTTATTGTCTGCCTTATATATTGGGTCATAGTTCTCCTAAAGGCATCTTATAATTTCCAAATTTATGCTTTTGTTGTGCCAATCATTGGTTTTTGTGTGAATCTGCTATAAAATTCTAAAGATTGCTATTCATTTCGGATATTCTGAAGACACTAGAAAAGAGGGTTACTTTTTACATGCAGTGAATATTTCAAAATCTGTTAATTCAAATTTTAGTGTTAAAATTAAAGAAGTTTTTGAAGAAGTCAGTTATTTGTTATATCTAATGTTTCGCCATTTATGGCAGGTTTGAGAATATGACTTGTTCTGCCCCTCATTTTAGAGGGTGGTCCTGATATAATTATGTGATTCATTAGCTTATGGTTCTACTTATTTTATTGTCTTTCTAGGGAGAACACTAATCATTGGAAGGTTAAGAAGATCAACTCAACAGAACAGAGGATGGCAGGCTTTTGTCCGCTAACTCCCAAGGAGGTGGGGATATTTCTTCAAGCTCTTGGTTATCAACCCTCGACATTAATTTATGTTGCTGCTGGAGAAATCTATGGTGGTAATACTCACCTTTCAGAGCTGATGTCCCGCTTCCCAAATTTAGTTTTCAAGGTAATTCAATCAATTTGTAGGTTGATTGTGTTGTAAAATAGTTTGATGGCATTAGTATATTTACAGTTTGTGGCTGGATTTTTTAGGAAACGTTGGCAACCAAGGAAGAGTTAAAACCATTTGCAAAGCATGCATCACAAACTGCAGCACTTGATTACATAATTTCCATACAGAGTGATGTGTTCGTTCCATCGCATTCAGGTAACATGGCAAGAGCTGTCGAGGGGCACCGGAGATTCCTGGGTCATCACAAGACAATTAACCCAGACAGGTATTAAACCAGTCAATTTTATCAAATTTCAAACTGATGTTTGAGGTGTGACAATTTAGACCAGATGAAGATTGACTCTGTTGGTGTACTGTGTTAAACACGACTTGTGTCCATTAGCTGTCTCTAAATGAGTGGTTGCACCTAGTCATCTTGATAGTTGGGAGCCTTTTATGTTCCCAAACCTCTAGAGAATATTCAACCTAATATAATTGCATCTGTTTTCTGACTGCTGTTAATTCAAAATATTTGTTTCTGTAGATGGTATTTCTGTTAAATTTAATCTTGTTGACCTAATAGAAATTTTTTCCTTGAAACATTAATATTCTCACTGTTAGACTCTTATTATAACTGATATCAACTTTAATTATAGCTGCTTAAATTTGTTCCTATGTTTTGTTTTGAAGAATTCATTTGAATAATGTAGTTGAAGATCTTTCCCCTCTTCTCTGTACCTGCGGTGTATTGAGGTCATTCATCAAGTTGTTCCATTACTTCCTAACTTCTGTTGTACAGAAAATGAATATATAAACATAAACATATTTTTCATTTTTCATTTTGCAAGGGATATATAAACATTTTCCCTTTTACATTCTCCTGAGTCCCGTCCCTTGAATAATTTTTTGCTTTCTTTTTTCAGGAGAGGACTTGTTAAACTTTTTGATAGGTTGGAAACTGGACAGCTTAGAGAAGGGCCCAGATTGTCACATCTTGTGCAGCAGATGCACAAGTTCCGGTAACTTGTTACTGCTTTCTAGTTATTATTAAAGAAAATCAAAACAGTTTCATACCATCTAAGAGCTCAACAGACTGAAAATAACTCCAGTTTGTTTTCCATGCAGTATAATTGCTCTAGGTTTGTAGTGAAAACTAGAGTTTATAGGCACCAAACATGATGAAATTGAAAGATGAATTATATCTTTGTCCTGATCTTAATTTGCTTAATGAGAACAATGCAAGTTTTAACAGATTTTCAGGAAGAGAGAGACTTATCGTCTTTTATTCAATATCACAGGCAAGGGGCACCGAGGAAAAGGAACGGTCCATTGCCAGGAATTAAGGGTCGAGCACGTTTCAGGACTGAAGAATCCTTTTATGAAAATCCATACCCGGAATGTATATGTACTTCAAAAACGGTATGATATGACAGGAATTTGTGTTAGTATTGTTGGTTTGACTCAGGATTTTTCTGGGCCACGAAAATCATTTTGAGTAAAAAGATGGTGACCCATTGTTGACAAGAAGCACTGGGGATGCGTAAAACAAGCAGTGGCTGTACTGGTATTAGGTTGTTAGATTTATTTATTGAGCAGAAACTTAATGATTGGCAGATGACACCTATTTCTATGGTTGTCATGCACTCTTTTCTTTTATTTCTTGGGAAATTTTGTTACCTGAAATGGTTTTACTACGTTTTACCGTTTTCTTCTGATTGATTACGACATTCTTTTGGATCCCATCCATTTTTGTATAATAAAATTGCAGAACCATGAGGCTTGTATGAGGCTTGTATTCTTCTAATGAAACTTTGTTCCTCATCGGTTTTTTAAAGTTTCTCAATATTTATTCATTTTGTTGCTCCAGAGTTTTCCTATTTGGAAATTTCTACAAATACAAACACTATACAAAGACTTTTATGGTCCCGGTTTGATATTTTTTTTGCAAAGTTATTTTGATAAAATAAATTGGAAATTTGAAATAATAAATTGAATTTTGTAGTACTTAAATTCTACACTTTGAATCTTAAAAATGGCGAAAATAAGTTATAACTGATACTCCCCTCCTTTTCAAGTATGCAGGGAAGTTTAGAGATTATTTTTGAATTTTAGTTAAAATTTAAACTCTTTAGTGTCTAGTTAAGTTTAACGTAAATTGCTATTATATCCTTCATTTTCTTAACTCTACTGGAAGACTCCACCTTGGACATTGTGTGTGTTTGGGAAGTCGGCATTACTATATATTTGTTGAGTATCATTTACAAGTGTAATAAAAAAAAAATATTTATAGAGTATTAAAAAAGAAATTTAATTGTGTGAACCGGAAACTTAATATTGCTATTACAAGAATAGCAAATCCTTATTAAAACTAATTTGTAACTGGACAATTAAAAATTAGATTTTTTTTTTTTAAATAATGAAAAAGGTTATTGAACTAACCGAACAGTATCAACAAAAAAGAAATTATCAGCCTGGAACAAAAAAAGAAAAAAGTAGAAATAAGAAATATCTTAAAATTATCTATTTTAAAACTGCACAAGGAATTAAGTAAGGGGAATTCTAAAGTATAATTTTATTTAAGGTATAATTTCAAAAATAATCCCGTTCTAAAAAATTTTGATACTATAATTCTTTGTTTGACAACTTAATAATTATGGAATACAAATATTATTGGAATATCAAACAAAGAGTTATAACATATATGTATATATATATATATATATTTTTTTTTAAATTGCGTCATTTTGATACCACAATTGAAAATAGAGCTATTTCCATAAATTTCTTCAATGGAATGGAACGCTGTTTAATTCGGTGTCAACTCACAACAACAATAGCGCAAAATGTCGTCGCTTTCCTCCCTCCTGTAAAACGCACCGGTTTAGTCAATCTCACCAAAAATCCGCAAAAACAACCTGAACTCTATCGCTTGGATAAAATCTCACATTTTCGATGTACTTTCCCGCACATGAAAGTGAGAGAAAATAGCCAAGAAAATTTTATTCCTTCCATGGTTATGTGACAATTACAAGAGAGGAAAAACAAAAAAAAATGCAATCTCAGTTCTCAAAACCACTCGACTATATTAACCTCCCGAAACACTTTCACTCTCATTCTCTGTCTCGTAAGCATGTTTTCAAAACCAAATTAACCTCCAAAATGACCTCCTTTGTTACAATCAAGAACAACAGGCTCACAATCACTGCTTGTAAAGCTTCGAGTTCTGACTTAGTCGCTTCATCATCATCATCCACAAACTCGGAGGGAGATGCGGCGTCCACTCAGCTATTCGAGGTTTTTATTTTGTTGTACTTAGGCTGTGTTTGGTTTCGGTTCTCAAGCAATTCATTTAAAAAATATTTTTTTTTAAGGAGTTTTGCAAATTGATTTGAAGGTAATCAGTTCATACTAGTATTGCTGAACATTATTGTGGGCATAACATAAGATTTTGTATCTTTATTATCCATTAGAGTTTGCGCTGGTGAATTATTGACAGTCTTTAGTAGAATAACTGTCACAGTTAATATGTTTAAGAATAATACTAGGCTTACAACTTTTGTATACAAGTAATGTGTCACAAAGTAATTGAAAGAGTAAATATGCGAAAGCTTACTCATTTAATGACGGTGATAATGTGTCAATAAATGGTTAATGCTACATCTATTTATATATAAGAGTCTATATACAAAGTTTGTAAGTATAACATTACTTTATTTTTAATCAATGTCTGTAAAATTTTTGTCAGTGGGAAATTATTAAGTGTCTAAATTCAATAAAATTACATGTGTTGCGTGGATAACTAGCGACGCTGATACTTGTGATTTTGGTTCGTGTTTCTCTATCTATCTATTGGATATTAATATTAGTTTAAGAATGGTGGTGGAATAGTCCAATGATTGTTTATGCTTCTTTTGTTTTCTTTGGAGTTCTCAACATAGTTTTCATTGCTGTATAATTCTTTTACCCTTCATTTGGTGCTAAATGATATTGATCAATTTTCGTTTTGTGTAAATGTACTAAAACTCATTACACCTTGTAATTTCTTAGAAGTTGAAGGAAGCAGAGAGACAAAGGATTAATAAGTTGGAAGAAATGGATAGAAAAGCAAATATGCAGTTAGAGAGGCAACTTGTTATGGCTTCTGACTGGAGCAGAGCATTATTGACTATGCGTGGAAAGCTTAAGGGAACAGAGTGGGACCCCGAGAATTCACACAGAATTGACTTCAGTGATTTTTTGAAACTTCTGAATTCCAATAATGTCCAATTTATGGAATACTCAAACTATGGTCAGACTGTATCTGGTAAGGAAGTTTATTCTTAAAGTTTTCTGAAGATTTGATTTTCAACTATTTTTCTGGTTATCTTATGGGTAATTCTTCTATTTTTGAGGGTTTCATTCTGAGTTCAAGCTTGATATATATAGTAATTGAACTATTCATTTAGGTGACTGAAAATTTTTTTTTATCTTTTGGTAGAGATTAGCCTTTAAGAGTGACTAGTATTTTAGCAGTGATTTAAAAAAAAAAAAAAAAAAAATTCATGATGGTAAAATGCATCTCTAAAGCTTCCTGTGATGGTTATGCAGTTGAATGTATATATGCTCTATATGTGTATGTCATTGAGAGGTTCGATCAAAATTCTTAACAAGAAAATTTCTAGATTATCTACGTTTGGTGTTACCATCAATCTTAATCTGTTGATAGGAATTGGATTCTTCTACTTGAGCCTGGATTGCCTCATTGATAGGCTGAATATGATGGTTGAGTGAGGTATTGTAAATTTAATGGGCAATTTGTGCCAACCTCAGTGAGGTTTCGCAGAAACAAGAAGCTCCAAAAGTTTGGGCAGATTGCAAGGATCTCCCCTTAATTCTAACTAATTTAAGTTCCATTTGATGCCCTTATAATTTAATTATATATTTATATCCAATTATTTCTTAAAAATTAGATTGTAAGGGCATTAATGGAAGTTCATCAAATTACTTAAATTTGAGAATAGGTTCTTGCAATTTTGCCAAACCTTTGGGGCCCATTGTTTTTTCATGAAACCTTGGGTGAGATTGTTCCAAAGTACCCTAATTTAATTGTGAAATTAAGATTAGAAATTGGTTGAAGAGCATAACTGCATTCATGGTCTATTTTGTTGCTGAGCCTTGCGCTTAAGCTGGATCACAACCATTCATTTGCAATTTAAAAAAAGCATCTAGCAGAGGTTGCAGAACACCATTTCAATGTCCTAAAACCAAAATTAATCATTTTCTAAACTTACCAAGATAAAGAGAAGGAGATGAAGTTTGGCATCTATGCCTCAAGTGGCTCCTGATGTGGTTACCATTATAAGCCTTATAATTTTTTTTTTTTTTTTTTTAAAATTTGTCACTCTCGAATTGGATTGACTTAATGAAAGTAATGATATCTGAAACCAAGATGTATCCTGTCAAGTCGTATGAAAATTCAGTCCCTAGACTTCCATACTTCAAGAACCCATTATAGAGAATGCTGACATTGATTTTGGAGGTTGTATTAGTATTTTGCGTGCAATAATCTTTTATTCTAATTCCTTCCTAAATGATTCCATCTAAAATCTGTTCATGCCTTTCCTCATGTTGGCCTTTGGACTGGATTTGTGTATTGTTTCTGCTATTGTGTCTTTAATTGATTGCCTCCTCTTCTTGTGGCCTTTGTTTCAAATGTTTGATTTTATAGCCGGTTATGTTGTTCTAACGCTTCACTGGCATGGCCTTCAAAATGTAATTGTTGACTCTCAGTTGTTTTTCATTCAATTTTGTTTTATTTTTTTGTACTATTTCTTCTCAAATTTTTTATGTCCAATCTGCAGTGATTCTGCCATACTACAAGGATGAAAAAATGGAAGGAAAAGAGGGAAATCCAAAGACAGAAATTATTTATCGGCGCCATGTGGTAGATCGTATGCCTATTGACTGTTGGAATGATATATGGAAGAAGCTGCACCAGCAAGTAGTGAATGTTGATGTTATTAATGTGGACAGTGTACATGCAGAAGTCTACTCTACTTTTGCAACTGCAGTCATATGGTCTATGCGACTTGCCCTTGCCATTGGACTATATGTATGGCTTGACAATATGATGAGACCAATTTATGCAAAGTTAATACCTTGTGATTTGGGAACTCCGAGCAAAAAAGTTAGGCAGCCGCTCAAGCGTCGTGCACTTGGATCATTAGGGAAGAGTCGGTAAGTGGATTGTTTTCTAGTGACTTGTTTGTAAACTCTTATTTAAATCCTTAGCTGTTAATTGGATGATCTAACTCATTTTTTTGCATCGGGTGGCTGTCAAGTTTATTAGATGGATGAAAATCTGTATCTGGGACATATAGCTTGGTAATATTAATTCCATGCTAACTTGATGTCAAAAATTGGTGCATTGTTTGGTGTGGGTTCTTTCATTGGTCAGCCAATGGCTGTAGAGGAAATCTGGTGAAAG
>JANLJB010028290.1:0-10497 GCA_026212285.1 Bursera cuneata
GTGCATGACTCTGTATCTTCTGGATATGTATAATAAATTCCAGTCATAGGTCTCCACAATCTTTTCATAGTCAGCTTGGATTTATCCGGATAATCACAATCATTGAACATCTTATCTTTAATATCTTCTCTGATATGATCGGGAAGCTTTTCACAGAACTCTGTAAAATCTGTCCTCAGAGAGACTAGCTACATTTCTACTTTTCTCCACATAGGTTGCTTTAATAAAGCTTCTAGAAGTCTTCTTAAAGCATACAGTTCTTGCTCTTCTTGCTGAAATGCATTCTCTAGATCCATGGGCACAATTTCTGCATTTACTGGCTCAAACAACATATTACTGACCTCATTATTGAATTAGTTGTCATTAGAGATATCTGAGAGATCAATAATATCTTCACAGCTTTGGGCAATGTCCTCATCATCGTTCTGCTTGGACTACTCAGGGACTAATGGAGCTCTCAACTCTTCTTCAAGCTTTTGTATATCTGAAAATATAACTCCAGGTTGTTGCTCATCAAGAGAGTTTTAAAATTTTTGCTCATTTTCACCCCTCTCTGAGATGGAATGCTTGGTTATCCAGGGAATCATAACATTCTTCTGCTCTATTGAATACATAAATCCCTCTGGATTGAATGCAAATGGAGCGATATGAACCAAGCGTTAAATCATCTTCAACCTCCTTTTCTGCATAAAATGCGTATGTAATATTGAAAGGATGAAGGTTGATGGGAACAGTATATTGCTAATTTCTGAACAAAGAACCAGTGACTGTAGAAAATTGAATTTCTTTGCCAGGAAGATAAACTGCTTGAGGAAGGCAATTTTATTTTACCAGCGAATAATTTGCACCAGTATCAATGAGTGCTGCAATAGATATCTTCTGTTGTGGTGATATTTCTAAAACCACACGAACATGAGGATGAAATACTTCTATTGCTAGATTGTCTGGATATCGTTCTGGTTCTGTCTTGACTTGATTAACTTCCTCATCTTGATTCTGTGTTGTGTCTATAGAATCATCTTGTTTCTGAGCTTCCTATCTTTGTTCTGGTTGTCTTAGCTCATGCATTTGTGACGTACATTGTTGTTGAGGAGCTTCTGTATTTTGAACTCTTGATGTTGATGCTGCTATTGCTACATCTACAACTTGAAGAGTTTGCCCCTGAATCTGCTGTGAAACTTGTTGTGTTGATGGCTGTACTTCTTTTGGTTTCTCTGCCTGAGGAGGAGGGACTGGTCTGAATTGTGGATGACACTTCCTCCTTTCTTCCATTAAGGCCTTTCTTTCTTCTATTAATCGTATAGGACCATAAGCAAGGCTTTCAGGCTGCTGCTGTTGTCTTTGTTGCACCGGGTTGCATATTTGAGATAGCATGACTCCTAATTCATTGATATCATCCCAACCAGATGCTTGTGTAGGCCATATTGATACTTGTGGAATATCATCATTGCGCCAGAAACCTTTTTCATTGTTACCTGATGGGCTTTCTTCCCATACATCATTAGGCTTGCTGGGCTTGTCATTTCTCCATGAAATATTTCTCTGTCTTCTCTACCCGTAATATCTTCTGATGAGCTCGAGATTCTCCTGCCTATACTGCTCAGAGTCTGTACCTATTGAGTGCAACATATGAATAGGCTGTGGAAGATCATGATTTGCAGATAACTGTCGAGTTGTCATTCTGGTTCATACTTTCACTTGCCTTTTCAATTCTTCTACTACTTCTTGCATCTGTTACTGCTTTGCCATAAGATGTTCTAATGCCTTATTTTGTTCAAGTGCATTAGAATTATTCCAGTTTACAGCTTTCTCTATTAGGCCGAAGTCTGTAGGATTCAGCTTCTGGATTACCCATTTACCAGCAACATAATTACCTGAAACTTCTTTGATGAACTCATCTTCTAGAGCCTTGACCATATGGATCTATCTGTCATATCGTACTGAATGAGGTTTACCCAACTGAGACGTTCTCAGCATATGAGTGCATCTCCTAGAGCCATTGACTTGACACTGCTCACAAGGATAAAGTGGTCTCGTTTCTCTTGGGAATGAAACAGAAGTTCTTCCTTCTAATAGTTTCTGAATTTTGGGATTTCTCATGGACAACTTGAGATAGCACCAAAATGTATACCTTTGTAACCTGCCTGCCCGTACCTTTGTAACCTGCTCTGGATCTGGTTTTTTGAGTAAAGACTCTGGTAGCTTTCTTAAAGCATATTTCTTTTATTCTTCATCTTCTTGGTCAAGGTTCATTGGAGTGGATTCTGATGTCATGTAGACTGTTTGAATAGGCCTTGAAAGAAAATCCGCAACTGTGTTTGATTCTCCTTTTATGTGTCTTACAGTGAATTTGTATCTTGACAACTGCTCAAACCATCTGGCTAACTGTGGATCTAGAATCTCTCCTTCTTTCCTTCTTAATAATCCTTGAAGATATTTGTAATCTGTTTCAATAATGAATTCATTAAGAGAAAGAAAGAATTGGAATTTCTTGATAGCTTTTACCACAATTAAAACTTCTTTCTTTGAAGATTGGATAGTATTTCTAAGGATCTGTGAACTGTCCTGATTTATAGCCACAAGCTCTTCTCTTCTTTTGATCATCCTCTTCAATAAATATAGCTCTCCAACAGAAGAATTACAACAAGAGACTCTTACAATCCTTACTAAGCTCTGCCGAATGCTTATGGCTAGCATCTTTTATATAGCGGAGCTCAGACACTATACTAGGATTCCTTCTTATCCTGAAATAATCTACTTTACACCTCATCACTATCTTTATGTCACATCACATCATTACACTTATCTTTATAATATTACAATTTTACACCTCAAGGAATCTTTACTATTCCTTGATTTGACTGTTATCTTATCTCTACGGATACTATTACAACTTTATGACTCGTTATTCCTTTATGTCACATCTGTTACAGTTTCTTACACTATTGCTTCCTGCTACAGGATCCACTATGCTTTCATTAGTCATTGTCTGATCCAGGTTCTGTATCTGATCCATCAGGTACTTGTGCTTCCCATTCCAACTCTAGATCTGGTTGAGGCCAATCATTTCAATTGTCTGGCGGAGTAGGAGCTTCATGTCCTCTTCCATGTTGACATAGCCACTCCCAATATTGTTCTTCCATTTCCTCACGATACTCATCATAATTTGAAAGATAGGCGAATTTGATTTGGTCTTTGTAATAAAGGTCTGGAGTGCACTATACACTTGAGTCAACAGGACTAAGATCTTCATATACAAGGGGTACTCGATATAAATCTGCAAGGGCTTTTCTTGCATGAAGACATCCTTCCCACATAGTGTGTATGTCGTTTCGTACATGATCATGTTGGATAACAAGTATGTAAGGTTCTCGGATTCTTCCCTAAATATCTCTAAGTTGAACAATGACAATGACTTTGTGAGTGATATGATATCCTCCCTTCAACTTTAGTATCAATGGATCCTCAAATATAGGAAGAAACATTTTGTCGAACCTTCTTCCTTTGCCATATCTTCTGCTTCTATGGATAAGGCCTGGATCATGTAATAAGTATTATAAAAATATAAATAAAGCAAAAGATACTAGATGAAATTTTGAACACCCAACCCCTTTGAAATTTATTGTGTTTTGCTAGAAAGCAGATGAAATTTTGAAAAATTCTTAAGAGAATCACACTAGCAATTGGCAGCAATGTGAGAGAGAAAATGAGAGGTTTTTCTTTTTTATTTTGTATAATTAACCAAGAAAAATAATTTATATTTTCCTTAATTAAGTATAGAATTATTCTAAGAATATTCCATGCATAATTTCACATAAAACCCTCTTAAAAAAATCACATAAACCCTCCTGGAATATGCCATGAATATGCTTTGAAATATTCCAAGAATATTCTTTGCATAATATCACATAAGCCTTTATATTTTATGACTCTTAAAATTGAAGTCCATGGCCTTGGATTTAGATTTAAATAAATCTCATAAAGCCCAAATCAACATAAAGAAGCCCAACTAGACTTTTAGGTAATAATCTAATATTCTTACAAAGTCCATATATTTGGCTAATTCTAAATTAGTCCACTTTCTCTCAAAATTAACAATTAACAATTGATTGATTCCCATGCCACTATTCTCTCACATCATTTCATCACCGAGGTATCATCGTGTTTGACTCATTAGGCTTCTGAATATCTTGACAATAAATCGGTTTAACCTAACCATCCGAATACGCATGTGAAATAAATCGCGATGTTATCGATTTACAAGAAATGTTTTGTTTTTAGAAAAGCACTATGCCTACCAAATTCTTCAAAATGATCCATAAATCCTTTTCGCTTGTTTCAGGCATAGTTCCATGCAATAAAACCCTATATCCGATATCACATACGAAACCTAAGGTTGGAATGTGTCTACCCTAATAACTCCGTACAATTCGAATTCCTATTACGATCGATTCTTATTACTGGAAAATGATTAAGAACTATTCTTATCATTCCAATGCTTGCAAATCTTTGACTAATCGTCGTTTAATCATGTGTGACATCGTCTATTTCACTCGGAATGACATGTCCCATCTCGTTATTACATCCACTTCTAAATGGTTCACGACGTATCCAATAACAAATGTATGTGAAATCCCTTAAGATTCCAACCAACAAGTATCAAAGCATACCGATCCTCAAATGAGATGGTCATGTAAATCTCAAGACTAAAGATTACTTATACCTACCTTGATCATGTAAGTCTCAAGTCTAAAGATTACTTATACCTACCTTGAGTAGATCTATCATAGACATGTAGATAAACAATCAATGAGATTCCATATTGGGTCAAGTCTAGTGGACCTGTTCCTGTTTAAAATAGCTAACAGTATTTCCTTATACACTTGTGTAAATATCCAATATTTAAATGTGTAAAAAACATATTGTTGTACTTCTATAACCAGTATAAGTATAATACTAGTCTACCCGCACTGTCAATGCCTTGTCTTTGCAGTACTTTGACCAAAAACAATATAATAATGATATTTTATGTATTAATATTGTCTCATATCTATAATAAAATACTCATCATAAGGATTTTTATCACATTCGATAATAAATGCGTAATCTATAATATTTTATGAAATAGAAATCATATACTCTAAATCTACTATCATATCTTTGATTTAACCATCATCACATTCATATTTCGTACCTGCCGAGTCCCAGTATCGCGCAGGTATATCCATCTCAAACAATACGTATACGTAGCTCCCAAAGGACAAACCAATCAGATCACACGGCCCAAAGCCTCATATGTATCCGAATGAGTCCCAAAGAATAATACATATCTAAATAACCTCAGGGCACTTAACCAATAACATATACAACTTTTTTCCGGATTTTTCTCTTATTAATTCACTATAAAAACTTTCCTTTCATAACATATTTTTCAATATACAACATAAACAAAATATCAATATTCCATAAACATATAAATAACTTTACAATAAAAAGAAATTTCGCAATAGAATCATATATGCATAAACCGTTAATCAAATTTTATTTTTATTTATTCAGATTTGTAGGCTAAGTCAATTACTCCCAGTTTTGTAATCATACAATTTAGTAATTAAATCTACATTTATTAAAACTAATATAAAACCATTAAATTTTTCACTCAGTTTTCAAGAATCGATCCCGGGAAGTATCTTAATTCTTCGATAAAGTTTTAGACAAGTTTCGAAAAATATTTAGAAGGCTCAAACGGAGCACTTCGAGTTGGAAGTAGAGATCGACAAAGGACAGAATGCTCGGGATATTATGTTATATCATTGGTGGCCTCAATAGTGGTCGCCAAAATAGTCGTCGGAATGGTCGCCAAAAAATTCAAAAATAGCGAAACGATAAACCGAATAGTGAACTTAATAGATATCACTGTGTTGATTCCAATAGTGGTGATGGTGGTAGTTTTGTCTAATTTCTTCTAACTTTTTGTAGATTGGAGCTTGAAAATATGAAAACTGAAACTTTTTAGTGTGCTTCCGACAAATCCGACAGTCAAATCACGACTTGGTCAGTAATTTTAGATTCGTGGGGAGATACTCTTTCTGACGATATAAATTTCGTTACTAAAAGATGGCTGGATCAAAAAATGGTAGTTTAAAAGTGAAAGAGGATTGATATAGAGAGAGATAAGAGAGAAATATTTTATAAAAATTGCACGGTTTCTAACGTTAGGTGTCTATGAGCCTTAGCAAATTTCTTGTTCAACCCCTTATATTTGTCTTACGTTTCTAATGTGTCCCTCCCATTTTGTTTTATAACTAGTTAACCCTCAATTTAAACTTTTAAATGTTATAACACAAACTCCTAGAAAGAAATTTCAATCTCAAACTTACAAACCGAAGGAAAAAAGGCATAGATATTGAGCCTTCATCGCTTCCTCACATTCCCAAATAGCTTCCTCTCGAGAATGGTTCTTCTATCACACTTTAACTAATAGAATAGTGTTAGTGTTGAATACTTGTTGTTTTAGCTCTACACGCTCCTTAGGTTCCTCCTCATATGCAAATCTTTCTTTACTACTATAGGTTGCCGATTGAGGATATGGCTAGGGTCATACACATACTTCCTGAGCATAGAGACATAAAACACGTTATGAATCCTTAACAGTTCTAATAGTATAGCTAATTTATAAGCAATTACACTAACACACTCTAAAATCTCATAAGGTCCAATATATCCAAAACAAAGAACACCTTTTCAAGGAGAGATTTTTAGAAAAATTTTATTATCTATTTGGAATTTTAAATCTCTACGACGTTTATCTGCATAACTTTTTTGTTTATTTTGAGCTATTTTCATTTTACTTCTGATGACAGCTATCTTATCATAGGTGTCCTGAACCAGATTAAATTTTTCATGTATAGGTTGTGTATTAATGCAGCGTGGAAAGGTAGTAACTTATGCTTCTAGACAACTAACAAAGCATGAATTGAATTATCCTACACATGATCTGGAGTTGGCTGCAATATTTCATGCTCTTAGGACTTGGCACCATTATTTGTATGGAGTGTCATTTCAAATCTTTACAGACCATAAAAGTCTCAAATATCTATTGACACAAAAAGAATTGAACATGAGGGAGCGAAGACAGATTGAGCTTATTAAGGACTATGATTACATTATTGACTATCAACCTAGGAAAGCCAATGTAGCTGGTGCTTTATGTAGGAAATCTTCAAGTTCTTTAGTCAAATTGAAGGTGTCATACCTTCTATCACTAATAAAATTGAAGTCTATGGCAGTAATTGAGGAGGATTGTTAGTAAATTTTCAAATTCGACCTATGTTGATTTATAAGGTCCGAGAGGGGCAAACAGGTGATCCCCAATTGAAGAAATTGATTAAAGAAGTGAAAGAATGGGTACAAACTTATTATGTGATTAGAGATGATGGAGCCTTAGCTATAAGTAATAGGCTTTGTGTTCCTGATATTGCAAAGTTGAAGAAGTTATGGACGAAGCATAATATCCCACCCATGTCATGCATCTAGGAAGACCAAGATGATACCTGTAACTTTAGAAAACATTATTGATAGCAAGGTATGAAAAGAGATATAGTAGAGTTTGTGTCTAAGTGTTTAGTATGCCAAAAGATCAACACTAAGCACTAGAAACATGTTGGGTTATCTCAACCACTTTTAATTCCTGAATGGAAATGGAAACACATAATTATGGATTTTGTTATAGGACTTCTACGTACTCAGAGTAGTCATGGTAATATTTGGGTGATAATGGATCGTCTAACAAAATCTGCTCACTTCTTACCTCTGAAAGCCAACTACTCACTGAATAGGTTAGCTAGTATCTATGTGGCTAAACATATACAATTACATAGGACATCGGTATCTACTATATCTCACAGAGATCATAGGTTCACATCTAGATTTTAGCCTAGTTTACAAAAAGCATTGGGTACTAGACTGAATTTCAATACTGCTTTTCATCCTCAGACGAATAGTCAGTCAAAACGTACTATCCAAACACTTGAGGATATGTTGAGAGCTTGTGTTATGAAGTCGAAGGGTAATTGGGATGATACTTACCTCTTATGGAATTTGCCTACAATAATAGCTACCAATCTAGCATCGATATGGCTCCTTATGAGGCATTGTATAGAAGGAAGCGTAAAACCCCTATGTATTAGGATGAGGTTAGCGAGAGGATACTTTTAGGCCCAGAGCTGGTTCAAGACAAAAATAATAAGATAGTTGTCATCAGAAGTAAAATAAAAGCAGCTCAAGATAGACAAAAAAGTTATACAGATAACCGCTGTAGAGATCTAGAATTCCAAGTGCGTAATAAAATTTTTCTAAAGATCTTTCCTTGGAAAGGTGTTCTTCGATTTAGTAAACGAGGGAAGTTAAGCCCACGGTAAATTGGACTTTATGAGATTCTAAAACGTATCGGTGTGGTTGCATATAGGTTGGCTCAACCGCCAAAACTATCAAGGATTCATAACGTGTTTCATGTCTCTATGCTCAGAAAGTATGTGCATAATTCTAGTCATATCCTTCAGTAACAACCTGTACTAGTAAAAAAAGATTTGTTATAAAAGGAGGAACTTAAAGAGATTATAGAGTGGAAACAACAAGTATTTCGTACTAACACCATTCTGCTAATTAAAGTGTTGTGAAAGAGCTATTTTCGAGAGGAGGCTACGTGGGAACTTGAGGATGCAATGAAGGCTCACTATCCACACCTTTTTCCCTTAGGTTTGTAATTTCAATGACAAAATTTCTTTTCAGAAATTCATATTGTAACATTTGAAAATTTAAATTAGGGTGTTAACTAGTTATAAAACAAAATGAAAGAGATTCATTAAAAACACAAGACAAATACAAGGGGCTGAACAAGAAAATTGCTAATATTCATAGACGTCTAATGTTAGAAACCTTGCCATTTTTACAAAATATTTCTCTTATATCTCTCTATATCAATCCTCTCTCACTTTCAAAATATCGTCTTTTGATCCAACCATCCTTTAATAACAAAATTTATATCGTTCGAAAGAGCATCTCCCCACGAACCCAAGACTACCGACCAAGTTGTGATCGAACCACTGGATTTGTTAGAATCACACCGAAAAATTTCAGTTTTCATACTTTCAAACTCTGATATACAAAAATTTAGAAGGAATTACACAAAACCTCCCCTATCATTAGAATCAACACGTTGATATCTATTAAGTTCACTATTCGGTTCATCGTTTCTCAATCATCGAATTTTCTGACGATTGTTATCAACCAAATCTAATTTGATTACTTTAATTTAATGACCATCCAAGATTCATATATATGACATATTGATGTAACTTTAAACTATTAAAACTAGTTAATCCAATTAACTATTTATCTCTACACTTAATATTGCCAATTCATACAAATTAAAATCCAATTGAATTTTGTTCATGGCATATATTAATTAAACTTAATTCCATCAAATATTTAATTATTTTTCAATAATTTTCAAAATTAAAAAACTCTAAATTTAAATCAAAATAAAATAAATTTGGGCTAAATTAAAAGTGGAATCCAATTTTAAGCTAAAATAAGTTGGGCTTGTCTAGCAAGATCCAAATCATTTAATTCAATTTTGTAAATTAAATACATTTGGGTCATGTTTAAAATATTTATCCTAAAGCCCATAAGGTTTAAATATCAAAAATAGATTTTAATTAAAATTTAAACAAATTCGGGCTATATTATTATTCAAATCCTATTAGAGCATTTTAAAACTATTTATAAAACAATTTAAAATACATATGGGCTTACATATGTATATTAAGCCCAAAAATTAATTTTAATTACATGCATTACATAAAAGCCTTTTGGGCTTTTACTTTAACAAATTATGACCTATTTCATTTTTAAATCAAAATACAATACATAATACAATTTGGTGGGCTTAATATACATATGTAAGCCCATGTGTATTTTAAATTGTTTTATAAATAGTTTTAAGCCCAAAAATTAATTTTAATTACATGCATTATATAAAAGCCTTTTGGGCTTATACTTTAACAAATTATGACCCATTTCATTTTTAAATCAAAATACAATACGTAATACAATTTAATGGGCTTGTCTAATTCTAGTTTAACCTATTAATCTCCCAAAGGCCCAAATATGCCATAAAACCCATTATCTTTTTAAAGTATAATGGCTTAGGCCCAATGAACTTGCAATAACTCAAATTAATTCTAAGCTAATTCTAAACCCAATTAGATTCAATCCTAATTAGGTTTTGGGTCAAGCTTGATCCAACCAAACCCATTTGTGTTACAAAACCCATTAGTTTTAATTAAAATATAATTAGATTAATTACATAACCAATTAAATTATTTAGGCAATTAATAGTTAATTAAACTTTATTAGTGTAAATATAAATTTCTAATTAACATATAAAATTCTAAATTTATGCAATTAGCAATCTAATCATGTAATTAATCAAAT
>JANLJB010028291.1:210-10497 GCA_026212285.1 Bursera cuneata
ATATAAATGTTTTGATTTTATTTTACTTATTTACATATTCACCCCTGGGGTTCCTATATCAGGAATTCCGGGTCGTGACAATGATCGGTTGCACTATAATCAATGATCCAATTAGGTTCAGGACTAAAAAGAACTAGAGCACTTAAAAAGCTACCTTTCGGGCATGAGAACCTGAGAAGACACTTGAAACCTGAGTTTGGTTCATTATTTTGCAGAGATGTTCAAGTTTTTCTTACTGAAAGGAGATGTTTCAGCTTCCGAAGTGGCTTGCATTCCACGTCCATTCTTGTCTCCAAATCAACGTCGCTTCCAATTTGTTGGTTTTCCATGTAGTTTCCATCATGTTTGTCTTATGTCCCTTGGAGTTGGCTTGTTACAGAAATCACACCAGACTTTGGCCTTCTCTTCGACCTTCCGTTGTGGTTGATTAGCTGGTTTTTGATTAATTGCAGCTTTTACCTTGAGTGCAGAGTTCTCATGAGGAGTGCTTGGAGATTTCATTCCCATCATCAACATCCTATGACTTTCTGCCCTCCTAACTTCTGAGAAGACTTCTCTAGTGGAAGGTAGTGGCTCTATGCCTAGACGACACCCTCTTTCTTCGTCTAACTCAGAATTGAGTCCAGCCAAAAATTCAATACACCGTCCTTCTCAACAGTTTTTTTGAACTGGGAACTATCGACAGCACAAGCCCAATCAAAATCATAAAAAAAGATCAAGTTCTTGCCACAAGCCTTCTAGTGTATTGTAATATTTGATAACAATCTGATCTCTTTGTCTTATCTCTCGGATCTTTGTTTTGATTTCGTAGACCTGTGCAGATTTGCGTAAGTCCGACTATGACTCAATCGCTGCATCCCATATTTCTTTGGTTGTGGAGAGATACAGAAATGTCTGGCCTATATGACATAACCATAGAATTCTCTGCATCTTTGAGGGCAAAAGCTGGATCATCTTCCTTTGGAGCTTGCTTTGCACCAGTTAAATAACCAATCTTTCCCCGTCCTCTAATGAACAAGTTTACACATCATCTGAAAAAGATTCCCTCCATCCAGTCGGTTAATGGTAATTTCTGATCATCCACAATTCAGCAAAAACCAGCCAAGAGATCAGCCAAAATCTTTCCACACATTTTTAGTATGATCAGAAATTACTTAAAACTTAATATTAAGCACTAAAATTTCCTCTTTTCAAATAATCTGATAAAAATAGTGTAATTTTAATTTTGGATTTAATTTTATTGAACTAGGATTACAATAATTGAAATGTATTATTGAAATACTACGCAAAACAAATTACTATTATCTTTATTTGGTTCCTTTTATATTAAATTATTTGCAATAATACCACTATTAACTAATGTTGTTTATATTAAATTAGATTGAATTTCGTGAAAAGATGAGGTTAAATCTTAAAATATAACTTAAGTACTTGATCGGTTTTTATTTCCAGTTTCAACTTAACCCATTCGTGTATGACTGATTAATCTTGTGTTGGAGCAATTCTGCCGACTGCTAGGAAATCAATCAATTTGTTGAGAGCTTCATCTTATAAAATTACTCATCTATACGTAAATAGGTTACAAAAAGTTAACAATAATAAGAAATATACAGGCAGCTGGATGATGAGGAACAGTTCATGACAAACTTATCAGTACAAATGTTGAGATAATGCCTAGAAAAGTCATTCTGAAGTACTTGCACTTCATATTGTGAGAGAGGACTTGTAGGGTTGCAGCATTGACAAACTCTGAATTCATTCTCGTAAGCTTCACTTCCTCAAGGGGACTTCCACTGAGGTAAATTTCACCTCTATTGTTCCCATGTTGGCAACGAAAACAAGGATCAAGCAATCTTCACGGCTTAAGTTGTCGCTAATGATGACACATCTACTTCGAATGTCTGCGAAAACTCACTTTCGAATGGGTTCGAAGAATGCTAGAAATCAGATTCTACTTCCATTCACCTATTTCTGAAATAAAAATTGACAATGTGTGGGATATTGGTCAAGACATCTCAAGAGCTGATGTTTTCCGTCAAAGGGACCTCAGACTCCTGATTAGAATCTACCATTATGGAAGTTAGCATTTGGTGCCTCCTCTGCTCCTGAGCTCTCCTCCGGTTGGCTTCAAGGGCTATAAGGAGAGCAGTAACGTCAGCCGGGCTTACTCCCCCAACTCTACTTGCTTGACCAATGGTTTGTGGTCTGACCTGAGAGCATTAATATCCAAATTTAAATCAACCAAAATCCTTTATTTATTTATTTATCCAAATTTGAAAACAGAATGGACTTAAAGTCTACTGCAAAGTAAGCTAAAGTAGTTCTGCAAGTCAATCCACCAACTAAACTACTAGTTTCGCAAATAAATTCTGTGACACCTTCCTAAGCAGTATCAATCAAACATCACAAATTTCTTGTAGAAGCAATTTTATTCTTTAACAGAAGGAAAATCCAATTCTACTTTGTATTATACAGCGAACAATACCAGTCTGCAACTATTTTAGATCCCTAGACCACTTATAAAAGATCCCAAATAGAAGCCGAGAATAGAAAAAGTCTAGTACGTTTGCCAATAGGAGTTTATATGTTAAGATGTATTATGCCATGAAGTTCTTGATCAAAATTATATATGCAACATACCTTAGAAAGTTTCTCTCGTGCTTCCAGAGACAAAGTTGTCATTGAATAGTAATCCAAGTCCTGTGGAAGTGGCCTATGTTGTTGATGGACCATCTACCAGTAGAGCAAGAATATGGGTCGGACATGTGCATAAAAGATAAGCATAACTAAGAAGTGCCAACACTAAAAGTTAATTCCGAATAGGGAGTGGAGAATCATGTATGATAATACTGAATCACTTCTTAGATCCACATGAAAAATTGGCTACTCACCTGCTGGAGTTGTTGCTGCTGTCGCAAAATGAAGCCTTCGTACTTTATATCTATCTCTACACATTCTTTATCCTCTCTAGTTAACATTTCATTCCCAAAACCATGCTTATCAAGAACTTTATATTGTATGTGTGGTTTCTTCAGAAGGCTCTCCAGTGTTGAAGAGTCCTTCACAGGCTGACCAGATAATCGAGTAACATCAGCAGCTAAATCTCCACCTGAAACGTAAAAACATTGACAAAGGTTAAATATGTGGTCCAAATATAATGGACTGCATATATTAAAACAGATTGCCAAGGAAAGCATTAAAACGGTAAGGCATGCTTAAACAATGCTGTTCATCTGAAATCATTCTTTCATATTACCATTCTGGAATAAGATTCATAAGCTTTCAAGGATGTGAGAAGTGCTCAAATTGTATTTAGATAAAAATTAGTCAAGGATGGATTACACAAGCAATCTCACAATTAACTAAAACTTTGAAACTAGAATCTTTATCCATCTGCAGACTTTAAATGCCAACTATTTGTCTCATAAGAATTTAATGAGAAGAGAAAAACAAGATTTTGAGGTGGCAGTAACAACAATAAAATAAAATTGTGATTTTTTTTCCTATATTGAAGAATAACAAACCTGATATCCTCTACTCTTTCTCAAAGGAGGATAAAACTATCTGCCACCAACAAACAGAATGAAGAATAACAAACCTGATATCCTGACAGTTTTCAATCGCTTTTTCTCCTCTGCAACTCGAGCTTGCTTATCCTGGTAAATTTTCCAGCGTCTATCATCTATCAACCCAATTTCACGCCCCAAAGGTGTGAGACGGCTATCAGCATTGTCAGATCGTAGAAGTAATCGGTGTTCAGAGCGGCTAATAAAAAAGAAATACAATATGTAATGAAGTTTTAGATCGATATAAAAGATAATGAAGCCCAGTCATAGTAAAAAACTATATTAAGGTGGACAACAAACTGTTATTAGAGCCATAACATCTGGAATAGCATCTGTAAGCTTAAAAACCAAAAAATTGCGATGTAAGAGTTGGGTCTAGCAGGAACTCTATACAAATATTGCAGGATGATCTAAAACATAATACAGATCTACGATTATCAAGAAATTCCAGATAAATATATACTCATCTGACATTCACGACGTACAGAATAACTCTCTCCATAGATTCAATGCATCAGGATTGAGTCCATGCATCATGTGCATCAGATGTTTTAGGACTCATCCACGGCCATGGTTACCGGCCCTTAATAAATTTTTGTAGCCACTTCATCAAGATAATTTTTGAATAGTCAGTGCACTAACGCCCATATAAATGCAAATTGGATATAGAAATAATACTAAACAATGTGTACCTTATTGTCCTGAACATGCAATGACTCATTAAAATTGTATAACTGTAACTTATTACCATCTCAGAAATATGAAATGGAGTAAATTTTAAGCTCAAGAATAGCGTTATAAAAACAGCATTATGAATGTGTCATTATAATTAAATCAGGATTAATAACGGGGTAAATACATAGACACCCCCAAGGTTTAGCCTAAGTAACAAACTCATCTCTATTATTCATAAATAACATAGACACCCCCATAATTGGAAAACATGGGGGTCTTGACATGTAAAAACGGGGGTCTTAATGTTACTTAAAATATCAAAATGAGGGTCTTTATGTTACTTTATGAATAACAGGGGTGAGTTTGTTACTTAGACTAAACCTCGGGGGTGTCTATGTATTTACCCCGATTAATAACTCCGGCAAACCTATAATCATCCTAGTGCTAGTAAGACAAAGATATGTGACTTGCTATAAGAGGAAAATTTTTCCTTCATTTGATTAATCAACATCTTCTCAAACATAAGCACCATCCATCATAACAATTGTAGCTAAAACTTTCAGGAATGAATAATATACATGAAAAAAAAACTTGTACCAATTACCTTGTCAACACGCGGTAAGGCTCCCGAAGGTCCTTAGTGACCAGATCATCAATCAAAGTACCAATGTAACTGCTTTCCCTTTCAAGAACAATTAGGGATTTTCCATTTGAATGTCTAGCAGCATTTATACCAGAAATAATACCCTACAGAAAAGTATGTACATAATGAGAAAAAATTTCAAAGAAAAGTCAAAATGGCAATAACAAACAAGAACTTCTTTTCTGCCTGGTAAGGAATACCTGTGCAGCAGCCTCTTCATAGCCAGTTGTTCCATTTATCTGACCAGAAAAGAAAAGTCCCTCAATTTTCTTTGTCATAAGAGACCTATGGCATTGATGAGCAGGTAAGAAATCATATTCTACAGCATAAGCAGGCCTTAACATTGAACAGTTTTCTAGTCCAGGCAAACTTCTCAAGAGTGGTAACTGTAGTCTCTCGGGTAAACCAGTTGAGAATCCCTGTGAAAATGTAAGATAATCAAGTATGGACCAAAATGATGAAAAGTAGAATGTTATTTGCAATGTATATGACAAGGAAACTTGTACTGGTAACTAATTTACAAGCAGAGAAGAAAAATATGTCAGAAATCATGCAATCCTTAAACCAAAATATTCAATATTTACAGAAATCAAGTCTACTGGCATATGATGAGCAAATAGACTTATATATTCAGTTGAACTCTTCCCAATTCTACCATGATTAGGAGTTCAACTACTTCAAAAATATAAGACACCTAATAAAGACAAAAGATATGCTTGAAAGTAGTAAAAATATAAAGAACTCTTGAGAATTTATAAGGGTGTGTTTGTTTATGAATTACGTATTTTTGTTTTCAAATATTTGGGAATAGGTGTTTGGTATTAAATTTTGGAGAGGATATGTGGTTGATATTGAAGTTAAAATATATTGAAAATGTTTAGCACAGAAAACAAGGTATTAAATTTGAAAAAAGGCACCCTAAAATTTCCAATCTCCCAAAAAAAATTAAAAAAAAAAAAACTGAATTCTGCACATAGAAAACTTCATCTCCACACCTTGCATGTTTATATTTAAACCATTATCCACATTGAAAAAGAAAATTATATTCCTATTCTATTTGTGACATAACCTTTAAATCATGAAGGCCTTGTCTCAACTGAATGTCACATGTTTAAGTCTAATCCATATAAAAAACTCTTCAGTTCGTCACTAAAAATTGCAGTAACCAAATGAAATTTTTCTAGTTGCATCAAGCATGCTGACTCATCCTTCTTATTGGGAAAACCTTAGGTGTACAGTTTAATTGGATTATATGCTTACAAGCACCAATGTAAATATACACGTTCATTAATACAAGGCACACTTAAATATTTAAAACACAGGGAAAATTGCATAACACTGACTGTTATCCATAAGACAAGCCAATGCAGTAACAAAAACATTAATGCATTTTGCAGAATGCAGAGCACAGATTGCAGACAGTTAAATATGTACACAATTTAGACCAACTCAAATTTCTTTATTTAATTGACATAGAGGGGAATAATCAAAAGTTAACAAGCATTTGAAGTCTTTCTTCATTCTTTTATCTTTTCCGCCATTGTTTCTGTCTTTCTCAACCAAAGGGACACAGAAGAGAAAATATAAAATGGTAGCACACCTGCACATAGAGCTCTGGCACATTACGCCCTTCTGGTTCAAGAAAAATCTGATGAGACTCTTTATCTTGAAACCTCACAATCTAAAACAGAAAAAATAGAAATAAAGTAAAATAAAACTCATAAAAAGGTTATAATAAAAAATAAAAATACCATCAATGATATCTAAATAAAAAAATTATCAAGACTGAGTTTCCAAAACAATGGAAATAGTAATCAGCAGAAGTGAACAATCAAAATTATCTTGAAACTCCCTCTTTCAGAAATTGTTAAAAACAAGTCATAATTCATCAAAAGAAAAGGACGAAAAAAATAACAATGTGTCAGACTATGTCACAATAAAGAAACTCAAAATATTTTAACCTGCAACTTGATGACCAGTAAACTAACGAAAAATAATATTCATCCAGAACACTCTTGAGGGTGCAGGACAGGTCAAGCACATAGAAAGAAAGAGCTAGACGGAAAAAGTTACAGTTTAAAGTAAAACGGTGTAATAAATGGGCATTGGGAAGCAGAAAGAAATCTCAGGCTACAGTAACAATTTGGTGTACTTATTAACAAAGATTACAACCCCATAAAGTGGTGACTAGCAGAAACTAAATCACACAACTACTTAAATAATAGCTGCAAGGAGAAGCAGCAATTGGATGATAACGATAACCTTTACATCATTATTTATATAGATTAAGAAAAATTCCCGCTGTTTGTTTTTATAGACAGGACACAAGCTATAAGACATTTAGATTAACCAATTTTAATTGTAAGACAAATGTAGCAGCCATAGATCTTACATGTGATCTTAAAGCATTTTTATAGTTAGGTTAGCTATAATCAAATCTGAGAATCCATGTCTATCTCTTTTAGGCAAAAAATGCCCTTGTTAAACAACCTTACACATTAAAATTTGGATTTTAACACCTTTAACCAAAAAATATTAAATTAAATTAAAAAAAAAAGGACATCATGTCAAATGCATATAACAAGTACATGATATCAATGATTGATCATTTAAGGAAGACCTTTTCTAAGATAGTTAAATGAAGAAGTATAAACCAGCATCTAGAAGTGTATAACAAGTATTTTCAGCCAGTACAACTAAAAATTATCCTGAATTATAGATAAGAAATATAGTGACAATAGAAATGGTAGAATTCAAGAAAACATTAACCGTGAAACATACCTTAATAGAAATAGTAGAATTCAAGAAAACATTAACCATGAAACATACCTTATCTTCAATGGAAGGGCAGTACCTAGGCCCCTTAGCTTCAACCCATCCACCATAAGTGGGAGTTTCATGCAGGTTGTCTTTAATAAGCTGGTGTGTTCTTTTTGTGGTACGAGTCAGATAGCAGCACATTTGTTCCCTTTCAATATGAAAATCAGGATCAAAACTAAACCAGCTGACCTGTAAATTATCAACTCATAGTCATTACAAAATCTCGTCATAACAGATTCACTAGTTTTTGTCTTCTAAAAGGAAAAGGAAAAAATAAATAATTCATAATCTCAAATTATAGGCTTCAAATTCGCAAGGGAAATTATTATCTTATGACCACATAATGAACTTTTCCTTGATCATAGCTAGTTTGTCCAATTAAATAAATACATCAACTTAGATAACATCCTACAATCTGCTCATCTAGCTAGGGGGCAGGATATCTAGTACTAAAAATGCCAATAAGGCAAATGTAATAAGTGTCGCATTTCTAGTATAAAAAATCACATAAACTACACGCTTACAATCAGCTTATATTTGAACCAAATTGTGAAGCATGACTAAAACTCTTGAATCATGCAAAATTTAATCCACTGAACCTACACATGGGATAAAATGGAAGGACCTCGTCATCTCCATGCTGGGGTTCCAGTCCTGAAAAATCAACAGTGCGACAGTCCACACGCGCTGGGGTTCCAGTTTTCAATCGATCAGTTTCAAATCCAAGGCTTTGCAAGTTTTCGGTCAGTCCATGTGAAGCTGACTCACCAGCTCGACCAGCAGGCATAGAAGTTCTACCAACCCAAATTTTACCACTCATAAAAGTGCCAGTGGTGAGAACAACTGAAGGAGCATAGAAGCTCATCCCAAAAAATGTCTGAACACCTTCAACATTATCATTTTTTCCTAGTAAGATATCTGTCACCATAGCCTCTCTAATGGAAAGGTTTGCAGTGCTGATGATAAAGCAAAAAGAATGAGTTAGAGAAAATATAACAACCAGCACTTACCAATGCAGACATGTAAACAAGAGAGAAATACTGTGAATCATGCTGATTGGTATTGATTATAAAATTAATCTCCCAACTAACATACAATAGTTGATAGGTTTCTTTAATAAGTATCATCAAGAAAAGTAACACCAAGTGATACTATGAACTATTTTACACTACTTAAACATGAAAAAAATTGAAAAGGGGAAACAGTATAGTCTTCTAGAAGAAGATGCTAAGTCATTTATCATTTTAATTTTCAAAGAAAAATAGAAAACAGTGCTTAACTTTATTGACGTTAATATAAGGAAATAGGAAATTATCAGGTTGTCATGTACTAAATGAATCTAGAAAAAGGTAATATACTTGCCTGTCCACTATATTTTTCATTTGCAAAGCATATTCCCTTTTGTCAGTTTGAGCACGCAATGCCCTAACAGCGGGACCTCTTGAGATGTTGAGAACTCGTTTTTGCAAATAGCACCTGGACCATGAAAATGAAAATGCTGATTACTTGTGTGAAGATATGAGCAGGCATAAAACTCTAAACAAGATCAAAACCACCATAAAAGGAGATGCGTTTTGCTTGAAACAAAATAACACATTGACCTCTAAACAATAGAAGGAATGAAATCAAAACTAAGAAATGAATATCAAACAGTAATAACAATTGTGAAAAAATTAATAATAACAATAAGCTACACCACTAAGTGAAATTAAGAATGGAACAGAAAGATCACGTAGAAAAGATCCCAACAACAGGAACGACAGGTAAAGTAAATTAAATAAATCAATAAGCTGTATCATGAATAACACGGCATAACAATAGCAAAGAATTACAGCTTTCAGTCTGAGGGGTAAAATTTTTCAACACCACCAACCCTATAGCTTATCAAGCCAAATATGACAACAGCAAAGTTTGTGGATATTACCTATCAGCAATCTTTCCAATTTCACCACCTAATGCATCCACTTCATGCACGAGCTGCGATTTTGCAGGTCCGCCCACTGCTGGATTGCAAGGCTGCAGATAACCCATCTCAGTGAGAACAAGTTTCTAAAACTTTGAGCATTGCTATGAGGAAAGTTATTGAAAATACCTGCCACGCAATCCGATCAATGTTTAGAGTGAGAAGAAGAGTTTTAGCACCTAAACGAGCAGAAGAAAGCGCGGCTTCGCACCCAGCATGCCCTCCTCCAACCACTATTACATCAAATCTCTCGTCACTATTCCATTCTGCAAAACACAAGAAAGTAAACAACAAACGCTCCACAATGCCCAAAAAATGTTTGATAAAATTCCTCACAGAAAACAAAAGCACCTGTAGAGCTAGAGCCAGGTGCTGCGGCCAAGGAGACGACGAAAGAACGATGCTGGGAGAAGTTGGAGAAGAGGCGGGAGTAGTTGGGTGTGCGTGTGCGCGTACGGCGGAAGGAGAGGCCATGGATTCTTCGTAAGGAGCGTGGCGAGCAGACGAGTGGCGCGAACAAGTGGCGGGTAAGGCGAAGGCTGGAGAGATTGAGATTTAGTGTTACCATTTTAGTGTTAAATTGTGAAGTTCATGGAGTGAAGAAGGATCGACTGTGGGCT
>JANLJB010028293.1:0-10504 GCA_026212285.1 Bursera cuneata
GAGGTGGAGCTGAAAGAGGTGAAGCTAAGAGATGGATACTATGTGATGGACCCTGAGAAAGCAGTAGAGATGGTAGACGAGAACACCATTTGTGTTGCTGCTATTCTTGGTTCCACTCTCAATGGAGAATTTGAAGATGTGAAGCGTTTGAACGATCTCTTGATTGAGAAGAACAAACAAACTGGGTATAAAACTTTCACGCATTATAATTAAGTCTGGTCATGTGTATATGTGTTTACATGTCTTTATAATTATACAATACGAATTTGATTGTTTCTTTCGTAAAATTTTGTTTAACTTCTAGATGGGACACGCCAATCCATGTTGATGCTGCAAGTGGTGGCTTCATTGCACCATTCCTTTACCCAGAGCTTGAGTGGGATTTTCGCTTACCTTTGGTGAAAAGCATTAATGTGAGTGGCCACAAGTATGGTCTTGTCTACGCTGGGATTGGTTGGGTCATTTGGAGGAGCAAAGAGGACTTGCCTGAAGAACTCATCTTCCATATTAACTATCTTGGAGCTGATCAACCCACCTTCACTCTCAACTTCTCAAAAGGTACATGTACACATAAGTAATGTTATATATATATATATGCAATTTTTCTTTTATATAAATTGATATGATTATGGTATACATTATGACTTTTATTTATTTATTTATTTATTTTTTTATCATCACCTTCTATTTACTTTATGAAACATGGATTTGCATATAAAAGTACTTTGTATAAAGGATTTAGCTAAGGTGTGTCGAGTGTAACAGCTCTTCCCCACTTTTTGGACAAACATTCCTCACTTTTTTGCCCAAATCCCCTACTCTTTGGCAGATGTACTGGTGCACCCTATCTGGACCCATGTATAAAAGGTTTATAAGTTTGGTATTGTATATATATATATATATACACACCTATTACCATGCACGTAAAGTTAAATTTCTTGTGATTTCAATGATGGGCATATCTATAAGCTAAGTTTTTATGCTTTCTGTAATCCAGGTTCTAGTCAAGTCATTGCTCAATACTACCAACTCATCCGTTTGGGTTATGAGGTGAGTACAGATATCTAGCTAGCTACTTGCTGAAAATCTAATGAGCGATATTGAAGTTTTTGGACGTTGAAATAACACAACATTAGTTATCATTCAACAGGGCTACAGGAATATCATGGAAAATTGTAGGGAAAATATGAAGATACTTAAAGAAGGACTGGAGAAGTCAGGGAGGTTCAACATAGTCTCAAAGGACAATGGGGTACCTCTAGTAGCCTTTTCTCTGAAAGACAACAGCTGCCACAATGAATTTGAGCTTTCAGATATGCTGCGACGCTTTGGCTGGATTGTGCCTGCATACACCATGCCTCCTGATGCACAGCATGTAACCGTGCTCCGTGTTGTCATAAGAGAAGACTTCTCACGCACACTGGCTGAGCGTCTAGTCATAGACATTGAGAAGGTATTGCATGAGCTTGATACCCTACCGGCTAAGGTCAAATCCAAGTTGGAAGAGAATGGAAAACCTGAGACGACTTTGGTTTCGAAGAAAAGTGATCTAGAGACGCAGAGGGAGATCACCAACTTTTGGAAGAAGTATGTCTTGGAGAAGAAGAAGACGAACGGTGTTTGTTAGAGCTCAATCTCATCTACAGGTTTTATATTTTAAATTGTTATTTGAGTGCATGTATACGGGTTTTTCAGATGTTACTGCGTGCTATCATTAATCCTTTCCTTTCAGTTTCCATCAACATTGGAGTACTGGTATTGATATATGTTGTGTTGGGAGCCAAAAAATTCTTTTTGGTTCTTTACCTTTTATTTTAAAAATTCTGATGATAATGACGACTTGGGTATATATGCGAAACACTTTTTCATAGTATATTAGGGTAATTGTATTTGAGCCCGTTTATGCAGCCAAACATCAAGAAATCCCAACCATTTTAGAAATATTAATTGAACCTCCAATCTTTAGTCTCATAACATTAAAGTTAATATTTCTAAGCATTCGTCTGTGCATCACTGATGGGGTTAAAGTTAGATTAAGGGAACATTGTGTTCTAACTTTAAAGCTGCCGACTTCCGGTGGTTTTAGCAGGCTCAAGTCTCTTGATTTGCTAAAGCTTCAGTTATTGGATTCTAATCTGTTTCTTAATTATGCTTAAACAAAGCATGTATCTCTTAAATCACAATGCTTAGAGACAGGGGCAGCCCCAATTTTTTTTTTCTTACTGACTGAAAAACTCAGATTATAAAAAATGAAGTCATTTTTACTCTTTCAATTTTATTTTTTATTTTTTTTAAAATATTCTTAGCCAAACGATTTGTTTCTTTTATTTGTAGATATAATATAACTAAGCAATGTTATATAAGTGTTATAATTTTCTTTCTGTAACTATTTTAATAAAAAATTATGAAAATAAAAATATTGTATGATTAGGAGACAAACGAGTCTAACAAAAATCGTATAAATATGTCTGATATTATAATATACTTAGAATATAAATTTTTAAAAGCAAGAGATTACCAAATTACTCTATTAAAACATATAGGTAATTAAGATAGATATTTTCTTTATTGTTATGAAAAATATTAAAAGTTTCGTTAGAAATTTTTTAAATTAAATTAAAAAGTTAGAGATTTTTTAAAATATATATAACCATATAATTATTAGTCTTTTAATAATGACTTAAATATATTTGACTGCAAGGTCAATCAATTAAAATAGATTTCTCTATCACTAATCAAGTCAAATCCACTAATCAAGTTTATTAATACTATTTCATTTAAATAAATAATTTAATAAGTAATCAAGTTTATTAATACTATTTTAATAGTTAATTAATAAGTCAAATCCACTAATCAAGTTTATTAATACTATCTCAGTTAAATAAATAATTTAATAAGTAATAAATTATTGTACATGATATTGTAAATTAGTATTTTCAAGTGTAATTATTTACAAATAATCTTAATATTTTTTTATATTTATCATAAATTTTGTAAATTTTTAAATTTTTTTTATGAAAAATCTCAGAATTGTTCTAATTGTCTTATCATATTGCTAAAAGTTATTAGAAAGATTTCAGTACTATTTTTAAGAAAATAAATAATTTTTAAAAAGTGCAATGTTTTTAATTATCTCAAACTTACTATAATATATTATTTTTAGATTTAAAATTTAGAAATAAAATGATCATATACTTTATATGGAGAAGAAATGTTATTAAAGTCCCTTAAAATGTATAATTTTTGTGTATAAATCTGAAAAGTTTTAGAGTTTGACCTTACTCTTTGGACTTTAATTGTTAACATTTAGGATTTTTGGTATATTTTAGAAATTTAAGGTATTATATTATTATCTAGTCAAATATCAGAGATACTAATTACATTTTTGTAATATTAGAATTTTTTTTTCAAAATCCAGCTATGCTTTAGCTTAGCACAATGTAACATAAATTTTGTGACAAGTCATAAAGTAAAGTAACGAGTGTAATTATGTGTAATGATTGTAATTATGTGAGGTGTGCTGATTAGATGTAAAATGTAATGATTATGTTAGAGATAAGGTATAATGTATAAAGTGGAATAATGTAGATTCTTGAGATATCCTAGTGAGGTGTAAAGTAGGATTAATATAAAGATGTATATAATGATGAAAAGTATGAAATGAGTTGTAAAGTAGATTCTTTTATCATAAAAGAGAATCGTGGCATAATGTCTTGGCTCTGCTATAAAAGGATGTCGGAATATTGTGTTCTAGAGTATCACGTGTATATAAATATTATATTTGTACATTTACTGATTTATGTAATAAAAGGAAATTACTCTTTTATCATCATTTGTAATTGGATTACTAGTTGTTTATATGTATAATAAAAGTCCTATGATTAATATCGGATTAATATAGATATAAGACAGTATTAATGCATATCAGGTTTAATCATTAAACTGTCCCTAGTCAAAGTATTACAGAGACAGGACATCAGTAGTGCGGTATAGACTACTATTGCACTTGTACGAGTTATGAAAGTGTAACCGTATGATTCTCATTCATTTAAATATTGGATATTTAAATAAGTGTGATAGGGAAACATTGTTAGCCGTTTAAAACGGGAACATATTCACTTGACACGATCCGTACAGAATTGCAATGGTAGTTTACCTAAAGTGTCTCTGGGAGGTCCGCTCAGGGTAGGTGCAAGTAATCTTCTGACCTGAGACTTACACGGCTATCTCATATGGCAATCGGTATGTTTTGACACTTAGCGTCTGGAATCCTAACGGGTTTCACATACACTTATGGTTGTGTACATCGAAAACCATTTAGAAGTAAGTGTAATGTCAAGATAGGACATGTCACTCCAGGTAAAAGGAGATGATGTCACATAGGATACGACAACAATGTCTCTAAGGGTTGCAACCATCTGGATGATATAACTAGGTCATGATCTCCCTGATTAAAGAGAATTATTGGTTCAGGATCTGAATTATACTTCGTTATTGTGGTAGACACATAACCAACCCTCAACCTTGTACGTGATATCTGACATATAATTTAATTACATAGAACTATGTCTGATAAATGTTATATTTGTGTTTGGATATTTTCAGAGAATTGGGTAGATATGGTGTTTTGCTAGAACCAAGCTGTGTCTTGTGAATCGATACAAACGTGGTACGTTTCACGCGTATATACGGATGGTTCGTTGAACCTGATTTACTACCAACATTTACATAAATCAAATGGGTCAATCACTGAAGACTCACCAATGAAGAATTGACATGAAGGAATAAAATGGAATTAATCTAGGATTAATTCATGGCATCAAAGAGAGAAAGTGATTAATTTGGAATTAATCAAGGAAATAAACTTTTAGAGAAAATTGGATTTTTCTACAAATTTATACATGACATTTAAAACATATTTGATATGTTAAAATATTTATTAAATGATTTATTGAAATTGGATTTCCATATGGGGTTGAAAAGGTTAAGTACTTTAATTTTAGAAATTAGAAATGGCTTGGCCATTTGATGTATTCTTTTATGAATTGGATTCAAAGAATTATAAAAGCCCAAAGCCCATTTGTATATGTGTGTAGGACATGCTTGGCATGACAAAGATTTTAATGGCATATTTGAAATTTGCCAAGTTAATTAGATTAACATAAACTACCTAACATATTAGATAATGCCAAGTGTTATGTGAAAAACACTATTCATCATCCTCTCTCTTCAATTTTGTGATTTGCTCTCTCCCTCTTGAAATTTTGCTTTCAAAATTTCTCAAGAACACTAGCATATTAAGGTCAATTCAAAGGTGAAGAGGTGTTCCAAGCCATTAGAGGAACAACATATCAAAAGTTTGAGAAAAATTGGTGGAGTTTTGGGTGAAAACTTGGAGTTATGAAATCCATTTTCAAACTTGGAGTTTTGTAAGCTTTCTTCCATCATTTACACTTTATTTAAACCTAATTTCATGATCCTTGGTTTACTTTCAAATGGTACCAAAGCCTAGTGCAATTAGGGTTGAAAAAAAAGTGTTAAAAATTTGGGTGTTTTGCCATGAATTGACTTGGTTGATGTTTGTGTGCAAATTGGAAGCATGATTGGTGTTGAATTGATGTGAATTGATGTTGTGAATATTCAATTGGATTGAATGAACATGATTCACATAATAGCCATGCCATACCCAAATTCAAGCAAGCATATATTTGGGCATTTTTATGCTTTATGTTCAATTGATGAAAATTAATGATTTGGTTAATGTTAGATGGATGAAATGATCATGAATTGATGTTCAATTGGATTGAATTTGCATGAATTGATTTTGTCCATGCCATGACCGAATTATGTATGTCAGCATGTTATGTTGATTTTCATGCTAAATTGTATTTTGAATGCAATTTATGACTGATTGTGTAAATTATACAATTTGGAATTGTTTAATTATCAATTAGTATGTTAATTACATTAATTAAGCTTAATTGTGAAATTTAAAATTTAATTAAGCTTAAATACTTAATTAGTATGTAGTTAGTGGCTAATTACATGTGATTAAGTTAAATGGGCTTAATTAACACTTAATGGGCTTGATTGGATCAAGTTGGGCCTAGGCCAATTGGGTTGGATCTAATTGGGCCTAAACCCTTTCCATAATATGTTATGTAAGCCCATTGGGACTATATCCATGTGCACTAGGTGTATATGGGTCTTGGATGGCATTTGGGCCTAGTTAAGTGGCGTGACAAATTGATCACCTAAAGTTAATTCCTTACTTATCCCCAAAGTAATTATCAAGTAGTATGGTGAAAGTAAGAGTCAAACCCACAAAGACTGGTTTATGAACTTTTTGAAATAACACTTAAGTTTGAATCTCTAAAATCTAATTTTTCTAAAATAAATTCAAGGGGATGTTTTAATAAATAAAATTAACTAAAAGAACGAAATTAAATCAACTAAATAAAACACTGGACGACGACGGTGATTGAAAGAATACTTTAATCGCTAGACTCATGAACTCAATTAATCTAAATACCCCAATTCAATTTATGTGAAGAAGGAATTAAATCTGTCACAATCTGAAATCCCTTTTCTAGGAACTCCGGGGGTGACTTTATGAATAATTAAAATAAAAGTAAATAAAACATTTACTCTAAAAAAAAGGGGATACAAAATTTTTCCTTTAAATAAATATATAAACAACTAACTCTACCCAGACATACCCATGACTGTCTGAGATCCTCTATGTGAGCTCCGGATCACTTTTGCTAGACTCCTGACCTCGGTACCTGTGGAGGAAGGGATAAGTAACACAACACAGTAGGAATTTTTAACACTATACAGTTCTATAACATTTTACATACGTGTATGCATCCAAACGAACATCACAATACTCACGTACACTCTGTGTCCCGTAACGTACAAGTATCGTAACACCCATATCCTATCCGTCTCATCCCACACATACATCAATGTGCCGTATCTCACGTCTTGACTATCCAATCACCTTCCACGCCACCATACTCATTCCGTATCCACCATCAGGTGACACAATCATATGCGTCCGTCCAATTTTCTAACTTACTGCATATTTTCATAAAACCATATACGGTAATGTCCTGATCTATTCATTTATCGAATGTCCCTATTCGTCAATCACACAATCTCTATTTCCTAAGCTACAACATAAATTAAGTTCACGTGCTCGTAAAATGAAATAGAAAAGTATCATAGAAACCCCTACCTCGATATCTGAACTGTAGCTCTCGGACCTCCTTATCTTTCTTTTCCTCATCCGTATTATAAATCCATGCATCCTGGTGGTTCCGGATGAGTCCTCGGAGTCACGGGATCATAATCATACAAAACGGTAACTGGGGGTTAAAATGATATTTTATATATCGTGGGCATTACTATGAATTCATAAATTATACTAAAATAACCAAATGGGGGTGAGATCGCTAACCTGTAAACCCTTAGGAGTTTTGTGTAAAAACACATGGCAGGGGGTAAACTATCAATATCCAAACAGTGGGGGGTGTCCTGAAGGGGTGCAGGTGACAAGGACTGATAGTTTCATTTTATGATGTGTTTAAATACCTCTTTGCTTGATAATTTACGTGTTCTTGAGGCTTTCTGATGGGATTTTATGTTGATATTGCAGAAATGTAGAGAATTCCCAAAGATTGCGTAATTTAAGTAAAAAACAGAGAAAAGCAAAAGAAAAGAAGTCAAGTTGCATGTCAGCGGTTGAGCACTACGGCGCTCAAGAGCGACCGCTGCGACGCTGGAAAGATCAATGACCGCCGAGGCAGATTAGAGAAGTGCTGCAGTGCTTGAGCGATTTCAATTTAGGGCGAATTTCAGAGAGCTGAGTGCCGAGGCACTGGGTTAGTGAGCACCGCAGCGTTGCCCCGATTTCACATTGTTGAACTTGATTATTTCTGGGCAAAGGGCGAATTTATCCCCTCTTTTAAGTAAGTCTAGAGTTTCATATAAAAGAGAACTTTAGATTTTTAGCCGTTAGTGAGAATTGAGAGTTAGAGTCAGCAGTTAGTCATTAGAGAGCCAGAGAAGAGAGCAACCTTGGAGATCCTCTGCCCGGAGCCTGATGGAATTCTTAATGGGTTTTATCTTCTCTATTGTTTTGTTTATTTCTGCTATGTGTAACTAACTTTCTATGTGATTGAGAGAAACTTTATGTAGTTAGACAATGATTCAATAAATTGATTTTGCATTCTTATTGATTTTGTGGTAGATTTAAGGGATGAATGTGAATTACTGAATTATTTTTAGAACTGCTAGTTTGATTGATTAGGTGTGCAACTAAGAGGTCAGATTAGATAGTTCATTGTTAGTCTAGAAACCTAATAGGCAAACGTTAGGAATTCTAGGCACTAGTAACAATTTGTAGTGTTCACTGCAAAGTAGTTTACAGTCTCAGGTTAAAGGTTCACACTTGGAGGATCTTGCCTGGTTCAGTTATACCTTCTAGGATCTTTGCATTTATTGGATTAAATCTAGTAAGCTTTCTTCTAGGTTGTTAATAAATAGGGTTAATTTAGTCATCACTAATTTCACTTTTCTATCTTCTGAAATCTCCATATAATAAAAAAAAAATTTCACATCTGTAACCCAATCTAAAAAATCTTCAATATGCAGGTTACGCTTAAAAATTAGAAAATTCATTTTTACCTTGAAGTCATGGTAATTTTGCCTATTTTTTCGATGATCATTCCTTCCTTCTGCATGAGTATTTCCTTCATTTGAATTGTCTTCAGAAAAATAATCTAAATGAGTATCTAGATTAAAGGTAGGAACTCGTCTCCTTGGTGTTGGACTGTGGTAACTCGAAAATTTAGAACAGTGATTTAAGGGTGTAAGTAAAAGATTTCAAAGTTTGAAATCATAAAATGACGTATTTGTGATGTGTACGGGGTGACACGGACTTGAGAATATCTTATATGTGAGTATTCGGAGGAATACGAGAGTTTTCAAGAAATGGGACTAAAACAATTTTATACATGCTCATGGATTTTTTATCTTTAGTGTCCAATGTACGGATTTTGAGGGCCGCATGAGTGGAATATAGATGAGGATGGGTTAGTGTTAAGATTTTGGGGTTTCGGGATGATTTTGTAAAATTTTAGAATGTTTGAAAATTATGAACACTCCTAAGACCCCAAAATCTACATAAACTGTGGGGGCCCTGCATGTTGAGAACTCTGTAGAAACACCCTTGGTCACAGAAAATCACTACCTCCGGTGACCCTTCGCATTCCTAGTGAGTTAGGGCCCGAAACCGGTGGCAATAGATTCGTCTCAGCCACCTAAGCATGGTGGTGGCCTCCGTTCCTCCGTTCGACACCGAAA
This sequence comes from Bursera cuneata, assembly GCA_026212285.1. Taxonomy (NCBI): domain Eukaryota; kingdom Viridiplantae; phylum Streptophyta; class Magnoliopsida; order Sapindales; family Burseraceae; genus Bursera; species Bursera cuneata. The sequence goes on from JANLJB010028293.1 coordinate 9,370, forward strand.
ACATCATATATTGGATCATGAAGTTTCAGTTGTTGAAAATGGATCTCCATTATCTGCTGTGGACAGTGGTTGTCACAGTCAAGATCGGCTTGTCTCGATGTGAAGAGTTCAGAGGTGGTCTTTGATCGGCCGTCCGAGGCCTGGATCACTAGAAATCGGCCCGAGACCATTTAACTTCCATCTCGTTGATCTGCCACCGCCGGTCTCCACCTTGCCTCACCGCTGCACCGTTGCACTCAGCTCATCGAGACAATTTCGGTAGTGGCAGCCGTGTGCCGTTTTGGGCTGCCTAGAGTTTTTCTAGTGAGTGGACGCCTTCCACGGCTGTCGCTGAAAAATGTCATTCAGCCCCCTGCAACTTCATGTCTTGGTGTTACAACCCTATGTATGCCCCCTACTATTTTGGATTTTGGCAGCTTGCCCCCTGCCATATGTTTTGACACAAAGACCCATAAGGATTTACAGGTTAGCGATCTCTCTCCTGCTTGGTTATTTTAGTATAGTTTAAGGATTTACGGTAACACCTTGATATGTAAAATATCATTTTAACCCTCGGTTACCGTTTTGTATGGTTTGGGCTCCGTGACTTCGAGGACTCATCTAGGACCACCAGGACTCATGGATTTACGATATGAATGAGGAAAAGAGAGAAAAGAAGGTCTGAGAGCTACGGTCCGGATATCGAGGTAGAGGTTTCTAATCATACATTTTTATTTTGTTTTGAATGCATATGAATTTACTTTATTGTTGTGGCTTAGGGAATAGAAAGTGTATGATTGACGAATAGGACATTAGATGAATCGATGGATTAGGACGTCACGTGTGCGTATACGGATTTATAGAAACAGACGATTAGTCGTAGAACAGAGCAAAAAGTGTAAAATTATGTTGTCGAAATGGACCCAGAGTGGGTTATGGATTATGGGTACCACTTGTGATGGTATATACGTAAGGATACAACTAGAGTACGGGTGTTACGCGAGAGGTGATACGATATGGAATGGATGATACGCGGGTGATACGTGTGTGTCCGTGGATTACGGAACGAGTGAGATGGGTGGTGAGATGACTAGATAGTTGGAACGTGAAGTACGGTGTGTGGATATATGCTTGGTGATTAGCACTTAAAAGTGTA
>JANLJB010028294.1:0-10505 GCA_026212285.1 Bursera cuneata
TGGGGATCATGTGAAAATAATCCATATTGAGTTTGAGATAACTTATTGCATTGATTTAGATCTATGTGGTCCAAAATGTTTTTATGATTAGGAGTTTGAAACTCTCCGTTAACTTCATTCTAAGTTGTTTATATTTTTAGTTTCTTTTGTCATAGAAATGATTGTGCAACTAGTTGAATTTATTGAATTTGCACTGAAATATTTGATTTGACTTTCAATTAAAAGTAAAACTCTGTTTTGTAGATTTTCTATCAGATAACAGTTGATACTCATCTATACCAACTACTTGTTATTTTGCCTATTACCTGTAACCTTAGTTGAGTATGAGGCCATTGGCTTGATCACTTTCTTTGTTCTTCCTTCTTGTCCTTGCTCTTTTTATTGGAGCTGTCTTTGATAATCACTAGATGTGACAATTAACAAAGGCAATACGGTTTAGAGAGGTCACTATGTCTTTACGAACTGCAAGTTTTGATACCAACTACAGGTTTTAATGTTTGATTCAACGTCTTTGATACTGACTGTAGTTTTTACATTTTTGCTTGCTTGGGTTTTGTGTTTGTAATTCAGTAAATTTTCTAGGTTGTTTTTTTGACCTCTGCTGTTGGACCAAGAGTTGCTGCAGCTTGTGCACATGCATGCAGCCTTGGCTTCACTGTTGGAGCAGACGGAAGGATCCGGACATGGTAATTTTCTTCTCATATTTTCCATTACAATTTCAGCATTCTCCTTCCTTTTTTTCTTTTGGTTGCTGTGTCCAGTAAATGATTTCCTAGAGATTTTTTATAGGATTCTTATGAGATAAAAGTCTGCCTAGTTTATTTGAGTCATAGTGACTGGCAGGTCATCATATAGAAGTTCTCTGTATTATGAGTATTCTATGACTTACGTTAAATGGGTAAGAGTTGTGTGAAAAACAGAGGAAGGTTTCATTGTTATAGTCTTTTTTACTGGCTGGAAATCTGGACCTTTCTCATTGGGATTTTTGCATTGATGTTTTGCTTTAGTTTGTTAATTATGCTCAAAGATTTAAGCCTTCTTTTTTACCTTTGTAGAATGATCTCAGAGAATATATATAATAGAGAAGATTTTCATGTAGAAACTGCCAATTCCATTCAGCAACAATGTTTGACGTAATATTTTAGTTTTCCTTGTTGTCTCCACATTTTCTTCCTTTTCCCATTGGTTTGATTAAATTGTTTGATTATTTCTATGTGTTAAATTTCAGGTGAGAATTCAGGGGGCCACGGTTCATGGAACCAAAATGGGCCAGAGGTTGCTCCAATATCTTCAGATAAAGTTAAAGATGCTGCCTTAGTCGGTCTTGCTGCCGCAGCCACGAAGGCGAAACTGTTTGCTGATCCTAATGTACGAGAAATTCAAAGGCTATCGGCTAATATCATAAATCATCAGGTATTTTTTTCTCTGCTTCCAGTCTTCATGTTTTTTCTGGGAAATGTATCCACCTCTTTGCCAATAACTGGTCCCAGCTAGTCTAGAAAATATGCAAAGATTTGCGTTAAGAAAAGAGGTTTTTGATAAGTTTTATGCAACTTAAGGAGAGATCCTTAACACTTATAGGGTAGGATTATGGTGATTTTTGTTATCAATTTTCTGCAAGTGTATAAAATCTCAAACAAAGTAATATAGCAGAAAAGCTGAGTTGTCGTTCCCTCAAGGATTAAATAAATTGAATACTGAATATTACCATACCTTATACTATTTAGACACAGAAAGTAATATGAATTATGACTATTTTAATAAAATAAAACTTAATCTTAACAAGAAGATGATATAGATGAGAATAAATATGTTAAACCTATGATTTTATCATAACCTGTCTAGACTAATTCTTTAAATCTAATCCTATTGAATTCTGAGATAAATTATTGAAAGCAAAGTTTTAGAACTACCCAAACACATTAAGCTAATGGATTCCCTTGTTTGTTGCTATACAACCCATACAAATATCTATATTATGCATATAGATTATGATATTGAATTGTAGGATCTATTATTGTATCTAATCTTTCAATTTCAACATAATAACTGAGGTCATTCCTACATTGATCAGGTGCATAAGATTGTGTATCGCAAACAACCATTTCAGCAAAAGCAAAACTGGCCCAAAATGGCCACTTTAGTTTACAGCAAACAAAATGGCCAAGAAATCTACAGTACGCAGTGAAACCCCAATACAAAAAGAAAATCCTCTCACACTCTTTAGTTTCTCTTCCATATTTCACCTAACAAAACTTCTTAAAATTCTTTTTTCTTTTTTCTTTAAAAGAAAATTATCAGTTGCCACGGGAAGCAAAACGAATAAAAAAAAATTATCAGATGCCATGGGAAGCAAAACGCTAAGGATTGAAGAGAAACCTAATTACAAAAACACTTTCTCGCTAAGGATTGAAGAGAAACCTAATTACAAAAACACTTTCTCTCACACTTCTATGTTTCTCTTCCAACCACCTAAAGCTAATAAGCAAAAATGCTTTAAAAATGTATTCATTACTCCCATCTCCTTTCCAACTCAATTAGTATAAACTGAATGCAGACTTAATTTTCTGTACTCTACAAGCCAAATCTTTATGCAGCCATCCAAGTTTTCTGTACTGCAAGCAACTTACTTGTATACTTGATGCTGGAAACTAATGTTTTTTACAACTCGATCTCCAACACACAATCGACTATTTCATTTCTCATGCATGTTAAAGGTTGTTGCTATATTACCATGAAATAAAGCAACCTTATATCTATATACACACAATGTCAGGCTCCAACATTTCCTCACAGGAACCATAAAGAGACTCTGAAGCAGTGCCAACAGTAACAAAATCTATGGCAAGCTCCCTACACTGGGAAACGACAGAAAACACCATAAAAGAAACAATTTCAGTACTACCATAACCTCTGAAAATCTTTTCATATTCTGAATTAAACTGCATATTGAATTGTATTATGTTACCGGAAAAGTGGTTGTTAGCCGTTATCGGGAGTGTTCGAGGAGAGGATATATATATATATGAAGGTATTTTCATCTCTCCAACACTCTTTGGATAAGGACTTGCAAAAATTTAGGCTGACTATTTCTACAAGCAACCCCTAATTTGGGATATTTCCTATAATTTCCCCGAAAACAAAAGGTATAACCCAAAGCTGCACTTAAAATACTTGATTGAAATCCTACAATCTTTCAGAAGCAGTGAACTCTTGGCTGTACTACTACACCTAAATTTTGCATACGACAACCCAATAAACTCTATAAAGGCAACAATTTCACATTACCCATACATAAACATCTCATACAACAAAAACCTAATAAGAGAAAACAACCTTTTCTCATAAAGCAGAGCGGAGACGAGGCTAGCAAATATTTCTGGCTTCATGTCCCTTTCTTCTCGTAGCTGATACAATATATGGCGGAACACAACCGTTATACCTACAAACACGTCAATTAAACCCCAAAAAATAAGATAAAAATATTTAATAATAATAATTACATTAATTATCATACAGCGAATAAGAGTTTTCCCGCCATTAATGCCCCTCTCTTTTCAAATTTTTTACTTTAGAAGATATGGGCTTGGGCTCTTTTTATATAAATCGCCCACACCCAATTAAACTTGAGCCTTGACCCAAGTATAACTTTTTTAGGTTAGCTCCATTCCGCCTCACTTTTTAATACGTCGTATCCCGATTCTAAGTTCACTCCATTAAATTTTTTTTATAATTCCTAAATTATCCTTCTTCAGGAATTATTCTTCTGCACTTACAAATTTAATTTTTACTACCAATACTCCATATCTGGCTTTTTCGGAAAAAAAAAAAAAAAAAGAATTTCGTTTAATACTGTTTGGCTTCATATCTTATTAGATATCATAGAAAAGATGCTGCAAACATTGATAAATTGATAAGTATACAAGTAATTGCTAGTCCCTGAATTATTAACGCTCGATCTATGATACACATTATAGGATATGCTTTAGGATTTTAATATCAATTTTTAGAAAAACTAATTTGATAGAAGATAAAGGCTTTTACTAAAATTAAGTTGAATTTCATCAAGTACTCTAATAGTAATTTCATTTTATTGATTTGTTTATTAAATCTCTTTCCTAATCTAGGTCGAAAGTAAATGTAAATCGTAAATTACAAATTTATCCTTTTATCATATTAAAAATGGGGGCTGGAGAGATTATCGGTGGAGGCTAAATAGTACTTTCTATTTTTAATAAAGATGGAGACCGTGGGTGTCATCCTTATCTTTAGTTCTTTACCATTCTAGTACTATGAAGATTTTGTCTTATAATTTTTTTATTGTTATGTATGAAAAAGTTTCTGTTTCAGTCCAGCCAAAAAAAGAATTTATGAGTACGTCACTGATCCAAACAATATTAATGATTAATTAGAAAAAATATTAAAAAAAAAAAGGAAGGAAGCAAAGCCGAGAATAACACCATCCATCTATAACAAGGAATTTGATCAATAATTACACGACGGAATTTGAATCAATGCATGTGGACGACGTATGCTTTGCCGTTCATATATAATATCATACATTATAATACCTGCCAATTCTGCTTGATTGCTTCGTTCATGTTGAAGGCATTTGTATGGACAACATGAGTCGCTAATTCTTCTATATAATTGCTAGAATTGATATGACGGTGGCCACTCCAAGTGAGAACTGGTTGATGGGGTTCAGTTCAGACTGACGAATAAAAGTTTGTCCATCTGCATGCTGCCAACCATATATATTACTACGAGCGAGACATGAAATTTTATAAGCAGGAAGTAAGAAACAAGAACTGGAGCTCGAGACGATTTTGATTATAGATTTATGCAATTTTACGTTTGAGTTGTTACATTTGAAAGAAATTTCTATGAATATTTGAACTTTTAAGTTATTTTTTTTAGTGATGTGAATCTCTCTCCTTTCTTTCTCAAATGAAAATATTATATGAAAGTTAGGAACACATAACCATAATTATAATCAACTATATAATGAATCTTCCCTCTCATATATCTCAAGAAGATATCAAAATATATGATTCTTTATATATTTTTAGGAGTTAGAAAAACCAACCCAAAAAAAAATGAAAATCGATCGCATGAAGTCGAAGAAAATAATAAAAAATCACAAAATAGACCAAGAATAGAACACCAATGTTCTTTAACTTTAATATTATAATAAATAAATAAAAAAAAAAAAAACGATAACATAATCTTTGTTACGTACAATATGAAACAAGTTATTATCTATTTACAAGACATATATATATACTTCATATTGTTGCGATATCTCATGATTAGATAGTTGGATGTGTAACCATTACAATAGAACATTTTTTCGAATTTTTGTTTAAGAGAAAATTTTATAATTTAGATCTTCTTGTATATTCCTCTCTATTAACCTATACTTGATGGATAGTATTATCACCGGCAATGTCCTTATATAAAAGATTTAGGTTAGATTAGAGACCCTTATAACATTTAAGAAGGATCTTAATTTTCATTTCCTTCCATCGAGAAAATGAAAAGGTAAGATCTCTAGTGTAATTATTAAAACATAATTTACTATCACCTATCAATTAGTCGCTTTAACATTTTAATGGACAATGAATTGTTTCTCTCTTTAATTGCATCTATAAGTTTATTTATTGAACCGTTACAATTGTTTCATGAGCCACTTTAATGAACATTAACTTACAATAAATTGATAACACGTTTTGGCTATGGTGGTATTGGCCGCAATCAGTCCTTACTCTCTTAAATTCTTTATTAGTCTTAATTAATAACATTTTAGAGTTTTAGAACACAGTTGTTGCATTTAAAGTTTTCGATAAAAAAGAATTGAGAAAAATAATAAATTAATAATATGTACATAAAATGGAATGACAAAACGGATGCGAGAATGCTTGAGAGTATCTCGTACATAGCTCTAGAAGAAAGATTATTCATGGTTTAATTCCTGTGCAACATGAGGCTACTTTTCTCATTCGACACCTGATAAGACGTATAATTTATTCTTTGTCACATCAAAATTCCACGACCTAACATTGAGGGCATGCCACCACTATAGTTACTCATGGCAAGCATTTTCCTGCAGTAATAATAGAGAGAATAAAAAATTTTATAAAATTAAACCTATCACATTATATATATAGAGAGATTCTACAACTAAACAAGAGAACGATTATTTGGGATTCTTTCTTTCTTCAAAATGAACAAATAGAGATAGAATCAGACCGATTCCCTAAATGCTTTGCTAAACAAAATAAGATAATAGAAAATACTTAGATTTCTTACATTTTGTTTTTCTTTTTCATCATCATATTAATTTTTTTTTGTGAAAAGAATTAATTTTTCATCTAATAGTTTAATAGATATCAAAGATCTTAAGTGATCATGCAATAGAACCACATGTAAATAAGTATGATCGACAAATGAATAAGGTGATAGACTGATAGTTGTGTTGTATTTTAAGAGTATCTTTCAACATAAGAAGAGAGATATCTGCATCATAAGATGGGATGTGTATGATATTGTTTTAAGTATCCCGTGGAAACCGGCTTTAACACTAGCTAGACACGCACGCTTGGAAAGAAGTGAAGTTGTGTCCTCATCACTCTCCCACCTAGCAGGAATGAGAAACCTTTCAGCAACTTCATTATGCTTTTCCAAAGCATGCACAAGAATTTTCATCCCAAGATTCAGAAGCATATATTTTACGTTTAAGCTTGATAGTGGCTAAACAAATGGCCAAAAGTACATGCTAGCCACATCCAGCTGATCATCGAAGGGATCCCATTAATTGCTAATAAAATGGGCATCTGGCATGGTGAATAATTCAGCTAGTCACATCTCTTCAGCCTTCGAGATCAAATTCAACCCGATCTGGTATCTTCTACTAGGGTTTCTGAGGTGACAAGCCGTGATATCTGTTCACCTGGAAAGCCGACAGAGGTCACAATTGGTAGCTTCGGATTCAGCCAACTGGCCTGGGATGTTCATAGGAGAACTTTTTGCTCTTTGTGGAGAATTTTGAAAGCTAAAAAGAAAAAAAAGAATGGTAGTCGTATGAGTAATACTAACTAGTGACACTATTATTATTTTTACTTTCTCTGTGGCTCATGTCTGCAGCAGCATCAAATCATGGACATACCACATTAAAGATATTAGTGGGATTTGATTGAAGAAGTAATGATGTGATGATTGCATATGATATGAAGGTGATATGATTTTTCTAGTTTGGTTTGCCAATTATTATCACAATGTTCTTCTAGTGTCAACTTTTGAACCTCCATGCTAACCCTAGTGTGTTCCTTTAATTAGTCGTTTTCATGGTGAAAGTAATAGTAATAGTATCAAAGAGATATTATGAAGAAAAGAAGCAAAATCAAAAAATATCTACAAAGGGTTAAGTTTAATTAATGAAATATTCTAAGGCCAGTAGAGAATTGTTTCACTTTCACTGTGGAAAAAATATTGGAGACCCCATTAGTCCAATAAAGTAGAAGCAAAAAAGGTGATATAATATAATTAAAAGATTGATTCAACTATGTATAGTGATTAGTGACTATATATAAAGTTCTAAAGATACCCATAAAATCCCTCTTTAATTATCTTTTATAGCTTTAATCCTAGACAAAATATTATAGCATATTCCTGCAGTCAAGTTGATCCACCAGAGCCAACTCTTGAACATAGTAAAGCTATATATATACACATAAATACATGTGTGCTGATTACCACACAAATAATTTAAAGTATATTTAGACGGATACTCTACCTCCAATTAAACTACAATTTTACACGATTGACGATCCTTAAAAGCATATTGAGACTTAATGCTTTCAAAAAAGTATGTAGGTTGCGTATAGTTTAGGCATATATAGCATTAATGATGGGAACATAACACAGAAACAAAGTGTAGTGGGAATTTTACTTGTGCCACATTTTCTAGATATTCTTTCTAATAATTAAGCACGTAGAGATGTAATCTTGGTTACTGCTTCAGATTCTACTGCTACAATGGATGTATTATATGGTTTAGAAGCTGAATCCCTGTTGCACTTTTGCACTGAAATCAGCATTAATCGTTAATATACATGATGGTGGGGCTGCTAATTAGCAAAAGTGTTTGGAATTAGTATTGGATGGTCCTTTAATGAATTTGTTTTTGTTTTTTAACTTTCAATATGATTGCAATTGCATAAAGTGGATTAATAAAGAAGAGGCGACCTACTGAATAGGAGTCAGATTCTTATCTCTTTCTAGTTGTTAATATGGAGCAGGATATGGGGTGGGGTGAGGTGGGTTCTTGTCTGACTGAAGACCACACAGAAAAAGGAGAGATAAAGCAGTACTTGAATTGCATAGCAGGCTGAGGCATCTATGACTTGGTGACCTGTTTCAGCACTCTCATAAGTAAACTTCCCTTCTTTGAGAAGAGTGAACGGCTGCCTGCTTCCCGCTTCAATATAAATCAGTTAAAGTGCTTATATAGGGTCCCTTCATGCTACCCAAAGAAAGGTACAATAATAGATTTGTGCCATTCAGGATCATATCTGAAGGTCCACCGTAGCTTATCCGATCCGCAAAAACAGCTCTCACAGCTTATATTAGAATCTATTCCAATTCACTGAAACAAGGAAGTTTCGTTGTTATGGGGAAAATAAAGCTTTTAAGATCACTACACAACCACAACCACCACCCCCACCACCACAATCAACAGTAGCATCTAAAACAAAAATCAATAGTAGGCCAAATTGTGTACCAATAGCCCAACACTTGTACTACAGTTTGACCTTATCAGGACTTCCCCATACACATATAAATACATATATGCTTTCATGACCCACCTTATAATGGATTCTCTACTGGAATATGTCAAGATTGATGAGTACAATAGAGAAATTTTTGCAAGAACATTTATTACATTTATGTGTATATTTGTTTTCATGACACATTAGTCTTTTTGTTGGTATTGTCACATCGATCCGTTGTTTGGGTAGCCTCTGCATTTGAGAGCTACCACCACTTTTATTTAAAGCACACTATCACTTCTCTATCCGGCTATTGGGTTCATTCCTGGCTACCTAATACCAACTAAGGCCAGTAACTCTCTGGGGGAACCACTCATAATTAGCTTCCATTATGGCTAATCAATCCACTAATTATTTATATTATGATCAATTAATGATGTCATATATTAATTACCAATTATTTATAAAGATGAAACTAAATAAACTACTTTATGCTTCTTTGTCTCAAATTTAATGCTCCATCAGTGGGTTCACTCCAATAAGCCCAGTGTAAGGACCTGTTTGAACCATTGAAATTCCCATATAAGAGAACATCAATTAAACTTTCCATCTGTCAATAAATAAAAATCTCCAAGTTGAGGACACCCAGAACAATGACATCAAGAAGAAGGCAAGCAATACTACTCCATGGCCGAATTCTTTATTGTTTTATTGAGTTTACTGACACTAGTTTCTAAATGAGATGATTGAAGTAAGACCTCAGAAGCAAAACATTTGTGAGTGCTAGCTTATTGTGTCATGGATGTGGTTGTCTAGTCATGTACCTAGGGCAATGAATCGATTATGAGACTTGGCATCCTAAGCACATAAAGCAATACATAGCAGTAGCAGCATGGCGGCATGATCTCTCACACTTACAGAAGAATACAAGAATTACAGTACAAACTAGTAGCAGTAGGAGACACAAGTGATGTTCAAAGTGGCATAAAGGTACATTTCTAATAATTGTTGTTGTCTATAGTCAAAATTACTCAAGATTTTAATTTCATTAAATTAATTATTCAATTAGCTTTTCATTGAACTTCTCCGTCAACACGTTGCCTAAAGTGATTTAAAGTTTGCTGCCCCTCCTCTTAATGGGCAACTTTTTTCTCTCCTTGCTTCTGCTTTCACTTTCTACTGAACAAACCCACTAATCGAAATGGCCATTCCCATTTCTAAGATATGGTATAACTAAGATATTAATTGAAGAGAAGTTTCAGAAAACATCAAATAAATAATATAATCTAGCTAGCTACAAGATTAATCAAGTAATATTTCTACAATATAGATTCCTCCGAATCTGTTACTATGTAGAATTAGACTTTTATTCAGTTGCTTACACATACGTTTTTGTGTGTAAAATTGTCAATCTATTAATAATTACATTAGAAGGTTGGCCACTGGGCTTTGCCAACTTGGGTCACTTGCCTTTGCTTTGAACTCTCTTCGTAATCTATATTTATTCTTAAAACCAAGTTTACTTTTCTTTCTATAATTGGGTTCGCGAAGAAATTTTTCAAGAACTCTTGTGGATACGCGAGTGTGATTACTTCTGACATGCATAATTTTTCAAGAACCCTTTAGAGTTGTTGATATAAATTCTAAATATTAAATAATTCAAAACCATCAATTCTAATTTTAAATAGAAGTTAATATAAAAATACTGTGTTATATATCAAACATTCTTCTTAC
>JANLJB010028296.1:0-10515 GCA_026212285.1 Bursera cuneata
GGGGATCTAGTTGATATACGGATTGACCTGCTCTGTGCACGGTAATCTGATAGATAGCCCCAGATTGACCTAGTTGAGTGTGCAGGAATTCGAGGAGAGGTTGAGCCCGCTTCGATACGTGGTTGATCTATGAGCTCGCTGTGATACGGAATAGATCAAGGGAGATCACTTGTGATGAAATTTTTGGTGTTAGGCTTTAGGTGGGCCCACGATGATCTGGGACCTAAGGGGAAACACCTGTGATATGGCATTGAGTATTAAGCCGTAGGTGGGCTCGTGTTGATCCAGGACCTAAGGGGAAACACTTGAGATATGATTATAGTAGATAGCCCTTAGGTGGGCCTATATTGATCTGGGACCTAAGGAGAGACAATTGATATAGAGTTACTGGTAGCATGTGCTGAGATACAAGAGGATCTATTGAGATACGGGATCTAAGGGCAGTATTATATGATGGTTGGGTTGCACATAATTGAGATGTGTGGATGTGTCAAGATGGGTTTGTTGTGAAGAGGAAAATCTCTAGTAGTGTAGTACTTGAGAGCATGAGTGAGAGAAAGGAATTGAATGTTGTGTGTATTTGTTGGATGCATGCATTGTGATTAAAATATTATAGAACTATATAGTGTTAGAAATTCCTACTAGGCTGTGTTGCTCATCCCTTCCTCCACAAGTACTCGAGGTCAGAGTCTAGCGATGGTGATTCGGAGCTCACGTAGAGGATCTCGAACGGTATTGGATGATGCCTGGGTAGAGTGAGTCGGTTTTTATTTATTTATTATTGAAAACAATTTTGTAACCCGTGATTTTTAATATAAATGTTTTTGTTAAAATGCTTTATTTGATTTTAATTTTATTTTTATTATTTTTATTTATATAGTCACCCCCGGGATTCCTATAAAAGGGATTTCGGGGCGTGACAATGTTATTCAATATCGGTATAGCATTTATGGTATCAACAATATGTGTTTTATAACAACTAAAGTTTCACAATTTCAAATTTCGTGTTTGTATATTTTTAAAATATAATTTTTATTTTTAAATGTTATCCACTCACTGAGCTTTGATACTCACTCTTTTCCTATATTTTCCTATTTTCCCTCCTAGGATGTTGCAAGCTTTCATGCGGCTTAAAGATAAGATTTACGAGGTTAGCCATGTGACTTATAGAGATTGATATCATATTTTACAGTACATGTTTTTATGTATATATTTGCTAGTCTATATTATAGGAGTATATTAATAGTACAATATGTAGATAACATACTGGTGAAGTATAATGTTGTTTTTGATATAATGATATGGAGGGTTTGAAACCCATTTGTTATTGAGTTTGAGTAACTTGGTGAGAGAGATGAGGAATCCTAGTAGCAGTTGAGTTATACACCTTTAGAAGTGTTTTTACAAAATAAAGGTAGGATGGTTAAGGTAGAAAAACAAGGGAAATTCTGTGAGTTTTTCAGTAAAATTATGTTATAAAATTATTTTAATTTTCTTTAGAATGAAAGCTACGCAGTGGAAACATAGTGAGTCAATAAGTAGTAAGACTTGTTCTATTTATTACTTTCAAAGGAGCAACAGTATCCTAGGAACAATGATAGTCGAGATGGGTCATGTCAGTAACACGAGTATAAGTTAATAGAATTCAATAATTTAATTTTATACCTTTTTTCTTTTTTTAATTATTTTTAATAATATTATACATATAATTTTCTAAATTTTTAGAAAATAATCTTATTATTAGGTGAGTTTTCACGAATAATCTTTCTTTAAAAAAAATTCTCTTTAAAAACTTAGTATTATTTGTTAAATTTATTAAGTATAACAATCTACTTAAAAGCTTAAGCTTATAGGTTTAGATTTACCTTAAATATTTGAACCTTAATATGTTTCCTCATGTGTAAGGGTCTTACGTGCACTTACAATATGAACTGAATTGAGCCTCACATGCCTTAATGGATCTTACAAGTAAGCCAAATAACAACTTTTATTATATTTTTTTTGATACAAAGAGAATTCAAACTTGAATTGGGTCGGCTTTGATACTATATAAAGTTTATTAAGCTTTTAGAAAAAATGATAAACTTAACATGATTGAATTTCCTTCATATCTTTTAAAAAATTAATTAATGGGTGGTTATATTTGGTCCATTGAGACATGTAAGATTTTGTTTGGTTCACATTACAAGTACACTTAAGGCCTTTGTAAGTGAGACGGCGTATTGAACACCTATAAGCTTAAGCTTTTAAGAGAATGATAAACTTAATATAGTATCATTATTTCTTAATCTTGGTCTCATTTTAATATTTAATATCCTATGCACTTGCAAGGCATTAACTCCATCATTAATGCTCTAAACTTCATCGCTGTTTGGGGTATAATCAATGTCATTGTTCAAAAGCTCCTTTCAAGGCCACGTTTCTGTAAACGTGATTTCCAATTTTATCAGTCCTTAATCATTCAACATTAATATAGTTAATTAATCTATAAAATCATTCAAATCAAACATTTATGTTACCGTGCTCTTACCGTCCTGCAATACTTGCCTCCACCTCTATAATTGCCTTTAAATTATGCCAAAAACTACCCTATGCAAATATTAGAAAACATGAAGGCTACTCCAAGATTAAAGTAATCTATACCAAGAAAACAAGTTTACTTGATCTTCTTAATGATTCTCCTCCTCACACTCCAATGTCCATCTCCAATTTTAGTACAAAAAACTCCCATTCCCATGATTCATTAGTTGCAGGTGGTGATGATAATCATGATGATGTAGATAGAGAGATGCTATGTGGTGTGATGTTGAGCAGAAGCTCTTCAGCTGCGGTTCATGCATATGGAACATTAAGGCAGCCTGAAAAGCAAGACTCAACAGAGCTTTATAATGCAGTGAGGAAAACAGCTTCAATGAGGGCTGAGAATCAGAACTCATCAGCACTTGAAACTGCAGTTAGAAGAGCATTTTCCATGAGGGCAGGGGCTAGTCCTTCACTGGAATACTGCAGGATCGATGATGACTATGATGTTGAAAATCCGGTTACGGATGAAGAAAGTCTTCTTACACCACCACAGAGTGAATCCAATAATATGAAGAGAAAGTACAAGATCTTTGAAGCCTGTAGGCGCTTCTTTGGATTATAGTCATCTGTCATGTATTTTGACTTTTTTTTTTTGTCTGTACAGTTCAATAATTTTCTACTGTGCTTTAAGTTTTTAACTTGATTTAATTTATCTTTAATTGACATGATTTATGTGTTCTTCTATTAGATGGATTATTACTCTTACCTTAGTAGAGAATGTAAAGAAGCTAGGATGAAGATCAAACTAACCAGAGGTCCAGAAGGAGAATAGCTATTCCTGTTCTGCTAACCAGACAACAAATAAAGATTCATTGAAGTCAGGAAAGGAAAAAAATTGGCAAAATGGAGATAGAATTCTCCTAAACAAGCTGATGAAGTGTAGTGAGTAAAGATTGAGCTGTCAATACACCAGTGAGAGCTCGTACGGAGCACTAATCAGTTAACCTGTATCTTATTCAAAACCGCCCTTACAAGCTCAAGTGTGGTGGAATATATTGAGCTTGTTCCCCGGCACTTGAGCTTGTACTTAAGCAGCTCAAACGGACTGGAAATAGGCAAAGCTTGAGTGAGAATTTGAATTGGCATATATCTTATTTCCGACTTATTTGCAATATTTTCTTCTCTCTAATAAAGTATGAAAGAATGGCATAAGAAAGTTCTATGGGGTTTCAACACAAGTCTTTGACCTAGATTTTAGATATACTTGATACATAAAAATCCTCCTAATCACCTATTGAGTCGTACTTTATAATCCTATATCACTTGGTTAGATAGGGCCACGAGCTATTTGTAAGAGACATAAGGCCTTTTGGGTGATTTCAAAAGCAAGATCATGTGTTTTATAGGTTAAGAGCCGACAACATCATTTTATATGAGAGATGATTATTTCAAATGGTATCAAAAACTGATCCTATCTCGTGATGAACCCACATTTTGGGCTTAAGTAATATTTCGATCTTCTACTTTTCATCTGAGTTTGTCAGGCACAAAGTAATATTTCATTTAGTAATGGAAAATACGGTATAGTCTATAGTACCCATTAAAAGTTCACATATATAAGCTTCACAGATGTCAAGGAATATTGACAAAAATAAAGGCTGCAAATTTCCCAACCCATGATTTAGGAGAAGAAACGTCAACAACTTTTGCAAGTAACATGTTCAACCGTAAATCTGCATGATGAACAACTTATAGCTTGAAATGCAGCAGAGGAGAGTTCCCATCAAGCCCTTTCAAGAACAAAATTCTCTTGTAGTCCTTCACATCTGTTTCTCTGTAAACTAGAGGATTATCATCTGATAGCAACTCTTTTATTGGTCCAATACTTTAGCACTATTCTGTGACACTTCCGCTATGAAGAAACATGCAACTGAAATCATTGTCCCTCCATTCGTCACTAATACTCTGTGAATGGCGCTAATGAACTTGTCATTGGAGACGAGCTGCACAAAAGGATATCAGAATCCTTAAAACAATCTGACACAAATAATATATGTAAATTTCAGTTAATTAATTAAGGAACTTGCCTATAGAAGATCTCCAATGTTCACCACCAGAGCTCCATCAATGGAGGGGACATCAACCCATTCATTTTCATGAAGAACCTGGAGGCCTCCCATTTGGTCTTGTGAAAGTATGGTGATGAAGCTACCATTAGTATGTTTGCTGGCGCCAAGGGTTACTTCTGGTTCATGGCATACAGGTCGGTAATTAACTTGAAGGAGAAGACACTCTGCACAATTGATGTCCTTCAATGGCTAGGATTGAGCCCGAGAGCCTCTGATAGTAACTCCAACACCGTATGCCCCAATCTCATTACATGACTTATGTATTCTATCACTATATCTCTGCAACTCCATAAACTCTCTTTAGTGCCACATGCCATGAAAATATATGGAAAAAATATAATTATAGCATAATCAGAAATCAGTTTACCTGCAGACGTCTGGTAATTCTTCTGTGTTAGGTGAATGAGGAGCCAAAAAGCAACCAAAAGAATCTTTCCAACTAGCTGCTGGAGCTTGGTACAGATCAAAATTGGACATAAAATAAATCTTTTACTCGAAATCTCTTGTATAAAACTCTTTCTTCACCTCAGTGTCTTGCTCATGAAATCTTCTAATCCCATTCTTTATCTCACCCCAAACGCTGATTGGAATAACATGGTTGATCAACTGAAAGAAACCCCAGTTCTCGCTTGCCTCACGAACTCTGTTAACAATCGGATCTGTATGGATGCCTTCGAGGTCTATGATTGGGATGCTTAACTGCGAAATATTTGATGATTTCTCTCGGAGGATACCCAGTTCCCGCTTGAATATATGCGGAATTTTAGTTATTCAAGCATCAATGAGTCCCTTAACACCAGCTTTTGTATCATCAAATGCTTTTAATTCACTTTTCCTATCATACACTTCATCTTAGACTCTGTTTCTGCCTGAATTTCGCCAGACCTTATCCCAACCATTTTTTTCTCTCTTAAATTTCTGCTTCGGTGAACTTGTTTATGCATATATAATGCGTTAATGTATTCATGTAAATATTTTATCTATCTAGTAATAAACGTTAAAATTTCATTCCTTTGACGTGTAGATCCTAATATGATATGCTTTTTATGTCCTACACGCTAAGCAGCTAATCAAACTATACTTTAGTCACTCTACTGGTTTTAAGTTGTAGATTAATATGAGCAATCAAAATCCTTCAAACACATATAGCTAGATTGATTTCTTTGAAAGGTCACAACTCAATGACATATCATTTTAGCTTTATATAAAGACAAATAATAATAATAATAATAATAAATAAATAAATACAGAAGTTACATCCCTCAAAATAAAGCACTCAACTTTTTAATCTCTACTTTCAATCTGTCATCGTCGCCCTTTATCAAATTGCTTTGATTCTTCAATCTTTACTTGAGAAGAGATAAGAACTCTTCTAAAATGATATATCTTAATCTACTTGAAAGGTGAGATAAAAGGTCTTCGAAAGATAAGATAATCAAATAATATGATAAAAACAAATGAAGAAATGCAAGAGAAAGTAAATCTAATACAAGAACATAAGAAGAGATGAACTTGATTTTTGGCCTATCTTATAAACTTTTGAGAATAAGATGCCAACAATTTTAAGATTATGAAAGCTAGGATCATGATTGCTACCAATATTTATTTTATTTTAAATTCACAGTTTTTTAATTATATTATGACGTATAGTCTAGTTTAATACTATGCCAAATGCAAGATAATACTATATATAATCTAGTTCTCTATAGTCTAATTGAGTCCAATTCCAAAGAATTAGTTCAATTTAGTCCTAACTCCCGAAACATAACCTTAAGGTCCAATAATCTTACACATAAATTGTCATGCCCCGAAATCCCTTATACAGGAACCCCAGGGGTGACTGTATAAATAAATAAAATAAAATCAAAACATTTACATTTGAAAACGGGTTACAAAATTTTTCTTTTTAAAACAGACAAGTAAACACTGACTCACGACTCACCATGACTACCCGGACATGCCCAATACCATCCGAGATCCTCTATATGAGCCCCAGATCACCAACGTCTGACTCTTTACCTCGAGTACCTGTGGAGGAAGGGCTGAGCAACACAGCCCAATAGGAATTTCTACATTATACAGTTCTATAACATCTTAACATCTAAGCATGCATCATGCAACATACAACTTATACATACATAACACTTCTTATAGTATCCATCCAATCACGACTGTCTACGTACACATCTCATACTCAAGTCACATCCGCATATACCATATCCAATCTAGTGTTTTCCTTAGGCTCTGAATCTATTGGCCACCTAAGGCCTAATACTAGTATCACATCGGGGATGTTTTCCTTGGGCCCCAGAGCGACTGGCCACCACAAGGCCTAACACTTTCATCTCATCTGCAGTGTTTTCCTTGGGTCCCAGATCAACTGGCCACCACAAGGCCTAACACTGTCAACATATCATATCAACTGTGTTTCCCTTGGGCCCCGGAGCGACCAGCCACCACAAGGTCTAACACTCTCATAATATCATCTCACCAGTGTTTTCCTTGGGCCCCGGAGCGACCGACCACCACAAGGTCTAACACTCTCATAATATCATCTCACCAGTATTTCCCTTGGGCCCCGGAGCGACCGACCACCACAAGGTCTAACACTATCAATCACACTGGGATCCAACTCACAAATATCACGGCGATCCCTCTCACACTGGACTATCACGTAACCGTTAGTCAGTCTAAATACCATCCGTAAAGCCTCTCGGATCTCTATGCATCATTAGATCGATCCGAGGTTCATCCGTTCAATCCGTACTCGTATCATCCGGTCTCGTGACTGTTCAATCATTACTACAAGCCCGTACGGTCTCACTCACGTACGGCTTGCTCATGTCTTATCCACCTCATCACGCATAATCGCATACGTATCATCCATTCCATATCATATCACTATCTACGTATCCTCGTACTCCGAACGTATCCTCACGTACCCTCCCATAGGGTATTCATAACCCATACCTCACTCCGTGTCCGGTCCGACGATCTAATACGTGTTCCGTTTGTGTAAGTCCGTATACGCGTCTACAATGTTCCGATCTATCTAATCATCTAATGTACCTATTCTTCCATCACACACAATCTCTATGCCCTAAGCCACACAGTAAAGTAAATCCACATGCAAGTTAAAACATAATAGAAATATACAGCTAGAAACCCCTATCTCGATATCCAAACCGTAGCTCCCGAACCTCATTCTCTCTCGATTCCTCATCCGTATCACAAATCCATGCGTTCCGGTGATTTTGGATGAGTCTTCAGAGTCTCGGGGTCCAACCATGCAAAACAGAGAACCGGGGGTTAAACTGATATTTTACCCATCAGGGACGTTACCATAAATCCATAAACCACAAATAAATAACCAATCAGGGGTGAGATTGCTAACCTGAAAACTCTTGGGGGTCTTTGTGTCAAAACACATGGCAGGGGGTAAACTGCCAATATCCAAACAGTGGGGGGTGTCCTGAAGGGGTGCAGATGCCAAAATCCAAAAGCCAGGGGGCCACCTGATAATTTCCAGCGGCAGCCGTGAAAGGCATTCGCTCGTCAAAAAACCGCTACACGGTCAGGAAAGGTGAACCCAACGGCACTGGTGGGAGGCGATACGGCGGCTGACGGTGGCGGATAGGAAGAGAAGGAGTCGAACGGTCTTCCGTCGATTCCCGACGATTCCGGCATCGGACCGACGATCGGGGACCAGCTCTGGACTCCTCACGCCGAGATGAGTCGATCCCGACCGGTGGTGGGGGCTGACGTCGCCGGAGGAGGAAGTTGTGTTTCCGGTAACCGTATCTTCCAAGGCCGATCTACGACGACTCCGGCGTCGGACGGAGAAACGAAGACCACCACAGTGCTCAGGCGGCCGAGACGAAGCCATCGCCATCGGCCACGAGCCCAAACTCCATCGGAATATGAACAGTTGCCGGAGACAGCGACTTCCGACTACCAGGGGTGTTTCTACAATTTTCTACAAATGATGGCCTCCTATGCAGTTTATATAGACTTGGCTTCCGGGGGTGTTTCATAATTTTCTAAACCTTCAACGGTAGTGAATCCTGACCCTAAAGTCTCGGCATCTCATCGCCGACTCGTCCTCATCCATTTTCCACTGACGTGACTCTCAAAATGTCACAGTTGAGCACTAAAGACGAAAAACCCACGAACCCACGTAAAATTATGTTTTAGTCCACTTTTCTGAAAACTCCCGAAAGCCTCTAAATACTAATTGTACATGAAGTCACCACGTCCGTGTCATTCCGTATACATCACAAATACGTCATATTACGATTTCTAACTTTGAAATCTTTCACTTACACCCCTAATCACTGTTTCTAGAAGTCCGGGTCACTACATAAATTTCAATAATGTTTTACAAATTTTGTATTTAAAGTATTCTATCACATATTGAATGAAAAAATAACACACGAAAACGAACTCATTGGAAGGTTGATTCCACGTTATGTGCCACATAAATATTTTATGCTTTTTTTTTATATATATAAAAGTTGATGTGATATTGATTTTTTATCCTTGTACTATTTTTTTAAATTAAATTAAAATTTTTATTCCAGTCCTTCTTTTGCAAAAATGTTAGTAGATACATATTAGTTTGTATTAAAATTTACATATTATTAAATATTTTTCCTTTAGTCATTTTATTAATTAAATGATCATTTTAACAAGAATTTGTTAAAAAGGTAAAAAATAGCAAGTGTTTATTTAATAAAAAGTGTGTTACATTTTATATTATATATAAAATCACTCATACATAAAAAGTGCGTTACACAATATATATATAAAATCACTCATACAAACTCATATCATTATTAAATATTGATTATATTATCAATCTTAATTAATGTAATTAATTTTTTAAACGTATTCCTCCAATCATTCAGTCTATATACATATATATATATATATATATATATATGATAAGTTTGTATAAAAAATTTGTAAGAATAATATTATTGGTCAATAAAACCTCACTATTTAATTAAGAATTCAAATTCATTTGTTAGGAAGAAAATATTTATTAAAGTAGGATAGTTATATTAAATGTTTTCTACTTTTAGTTTCTAAGACCCATAATTAAATATATGTCACAAGATCAAACAAA
The DNA here is from genome assembly GCA_026212285.1 of Bursera cuneata. NCBI lineage: Eukaryota > Viridiplantae > Streptophyta > Magnoliopsida > Sapindales > Burseraceae > Bursera > Bursera cuneata. The sequence continues at coordinate 9,781 of JANLJB010028296.1, forward strand.
TTATGGTTGTGGTGCAATCAGTGATATAGCAAGCCATAAATTTTTTCTTGGCGAGCTAAATTATTACTTTACGTAAACCTTAACAATATGATACAGTGTTTAGGTTCTATAGTCTTTACGAATTGATCAAGAATCATGTTGATTACATATGTAAAATGGTCTAATTAAAAACGTAAGTTAAAAATTTTTGACACCAATACTCTTCATTACTTAATCAACTACTCTTCCCCTTGATGGTTGAGGTTTGAATTTTCAGTTAACAAAAAAATTTAAATGATAAAGAATATTAGTTCTATGGTACGAGAATCACAATGCATGTAGAATAAACTGACCTCATAGCAGTGGCGTCACTCAAAATTGAAAAGGTTCCAAGAATTTAGGTAAATGAGATTTCATGGATATTCGATACATATAACTGAGCATCAACAAGATGGGTTCCAAAAATTTGGGTAAATGAGATTTCATGTATTAATCGGTCGCTGATTGTTTGGAATTGCTCTTACGAGAATAATTATTATTACTATTTTCCTGGTGGAAGTCTCTACCAATATTATTACTATTTTGCACTCAACTCACCAAAAAAAAATGATTAATTATATTAATTAAATTATCATTTTATCAATAATTGATTTTACATAATACTCAGAGCAAGAAACTTTTTTCACGAATGGTATTTTACTCTGTGGTACAGCTCAAAGGAAATCCATGATTGCCAAACATACAAGGATATAACTG
>JANLJB010028297.1:0-10515 GCA_026212285.1 Bursera cuneata
AATGCAATTCAAGTCACCTAGACGTTTTGAAACCCAAAAGACACACCTTTCAAAAGACATGCACTTTGCAGTGATAACTAAATAGTCTCTAGTAAATTGGCCATAACTCTCTCAATAATACTCCGATTGATGCAAGGTTTGAAGCGTTGGAAACTAGACAAACGTAGCTTTAATTTGATATATTATAAGCCAGATTTCAATAACTGTAGCCCCCTCAAATACTGGTTGAAAGTTACGTTTTTTTTTTTCAAGTAATTAAGATCAAGTTTAATTTTCAACAATTGATGCCCCATATTATTCAAGATCTCAGATTGTCACTTGAATCAATATTTTTGCAAGAATGAGAGGGAGAGGCTATTGCCACAGGCCTACCCGAATATTTTGTTTGTGTGTTCAATGATATTACTCGACTGATCTTTCTTATAACTCATTTATTGCTTGGAGTTTTTTTTTTAATAATTTTTTAATTTAAATAAATTTTATAAATTAATTTTAAAATAAATGTATTACCTGTTAAGTCAGCAATACGACAATATAGAATAAACCAATATTAAACATTTTTAAAGTAAACTTATTTTTCTAAATAAATAATAAATATAAAAATATATTAAATTAGAATTCTATTAAATTAAATAAATCTTGTATTAATTAAAAATTAAAAATTTTCAGTTTTTTTTTATAAGTAATGATAGGAGATGATCTTTTAACACAAAATTTTCACATAAATTTATAATAATTGTTCTCACTTAATCCTATGATTGTGATAGTTAATAAATTGATATTATAAAATATAACTTTTTTACTTTAAATATTAACTATTAGATGTGATGAGATCAACAATAGAAATTTGGGTCAATAAATTTGTGTCAAAAAATCCACTCCTATTAATTATTTAAAAAAATTAATATAATTTTTTTAAATTAAAAAAATTACAAAATTCTAGCCATCATCACCGAAAGTGGATGGTATAAAATATTTATCTGAAACACGTATAAAATATTGACTAAAAAAATAAAAATATTTAAAAATAATATAACATTAAATTGATATAACATTATTTTGTTAATGCTTTTTAATTACTTTTCTTTTTCTTTCTAGTTTTAATTTGTTTCTTTTACTAAAAAATATTATTTGTACATGACAACAGTCTGTGACGAGATTAAATTAAATTAAGAAGACATATATAATAACAACATAAATATATAGATACCATTACGACAATATTAATTGTTGTACATCTAATTAAGCAAGAGATTAAAGTTGGAGCAAAATGCAAGCATGCAGTAGAGTAGAATTTTAGTAATTAATTAAAAACATTAATTCACAAAAACAAATGTGCACAAATAAAATCTTGGAGAAGAAATTCCAATTGCAGACGTGGAACTGACCACGCTTTTGAAAATAAATTAAAGATGAATTTGACTACACTCCCAATTGACTGCTTACAGCTGGCAAAGGAGAATGATGTGGATATACCACTGGTGATTGCATGGGTAAATTGTGTCAATGTGGATGATACCACTTCACTTCAGCTTTGCTTTCCAATTTCCTCTTTGTACACTATCTAATAATATTCCAAAATCAGCCCTAACAAAATTAATTTATTATTCTTCTTTCATTTTCTCTGCAACTAAAATTTGTTTGCCAAAATCAATTCTTTTGAAATTATGATACTGAAGGTTTCTAAAATATCACAAAAAAAGATTTTCTAGTTCTGGTAGGAGAGTTTCAAAACACTGTAATTACAAGTCAAGTTTTTGAAGTTGGATATGTTTTGAATGAAATAATCAAAACGCATAATATTTGTAATGAGAAAATGAAAGACAAATGATTCTAGATATGGAACCATGATTTAGTATGATTGTATCTTTGAGTTGACATGTTAATCACTCTGTAAAAAGGTGAAAATATCCTTGAAACATAATAAATATAAAAAGGTCTTGAGATACATATATGAACTTAAAAATTTTGATTTTGTCATTGATTAAAATTTCAAATTTGAAAGAAAAAACTAAAGTCATACACAACATTTGCATTCTAAAAATAAAAATCAAATTTGAAATTTCATACACAATAGGTTTATCAAACATTTTATTTTTATAAAATTTTTATAGTCATAAAATTTCAAATTTGATTTTTATTTTTAAAATGCAAATGTTTTCTATGACTTTAATTTTTTCTTTCAAATTTGAAATTTTAATCTAGGGCAAAATCAAAATTTTTAAGTTTATATGTGTACCTCAAGACCCTTTTATGTTTATTATATTTCAAGGGTGTTTTTATATTTTTATAGAGTGATTAAAATTTTGTATTTAAGCTAAACTTAATCAAGGGTATAATAATCTTTTCGCCACTTTTGCTACTATGTCAGTTAACAAAAAATGTTTATTAATGATTTTGGGTAAACCTTAGGGGTTTAGTTGATTAAAGTGTCAAACATTCTTTCCGTTTGAAATTAAGTTAAAACGTGAAGGAAGTGTTTGATATTATCCCCTTTACGTAATTAACCTTTTGCTTGTCTTTAAAACTTACCCTAGTCTGTTTACCAAAATACATTTTTCTATTACTCCGTTACTTAACGGAAAATATTAATTGATGATTTTTAGTAAATCTCAAGGGTCTAGTTGATTAAAATTTCAAACATGTTTTCCGTCTAAAATTAGACTAAAACACAAGAGTATTACTTGATATTATCCTAATATAATATCTTCACAGTTGTTTTCATAATAAAGAATGACAAGACTTCTGAATAAGTATATGAAAATCTAAAAATTAATTGGAAAAAAAAAACTCAACATTAAAATAAAAGATGTCCATTTTTAAATAATTTTTAATTTAAATAGTTTTTATAAATTAATTAAAATAAATGTATTACATGTTAAGAAAGTAATATGACAATATAGAATAAACTAGTATTAAACATTTTTAAAGTAATCTTATTTTTCTAAATAAAGAATAGAATATAAAAATATATTAAATTAGAATTATATTTCATTAAATAAATCTTGTATTTATTAACAAATTTTAATTTTTTTAATAAATAATTATAAGAGATGATCTTTTAACAAAAAATTTTCACATAAATTCTTAATTATTGATTTCACTTAATTCTATTGTTGAGACAGCTAATGAATTAACATTATTAAATATAACTTTTTTATTTTAAATCTTAACTATTGGATGCCATAAGATCAATAGACATGAATTTAGGTTAAAAAATTGTGTAAAAAAATCCACTCCTATTAATTGTTAAAAAATTTACAAAATTATAGCCATCACCACCGAAGGTGGATATGTGAAATTTGGGTCATTTTTACGTAGTTTAATTTTTGTAAAATTAATTTTTTTGTAATAAAATTAGTCAAAGGAAGTGATTATTTTTATATAAAATTAATTATTCAATTCTTCATCCCTAATTTAGTTAGGACTGCTAAATTTAAAATCCTTATACAACCAAAATTCTATCTGATGTGGTAATATCGGATTACATAATAATGTTTAAAACTTAATTAATAATTTTTTCTTGGTATAATTATAATGTTTATTTGTATTTGTTATCGTAACACTTGATAACATTTTATACACGATAATTAATGTGGAAATTAGTAGATCTATAAGTTATTTTATATATCCATATATATATATATATATATATATATATATAATATGAAAATTTTAATTAATGGACGTATATAAGGATTAAGGGGGTGCTCGGTTGATGGATTAGAAAGGGGGAAGAAAAAGAAAAGTTTAAGTAAAAGGAAAATGTAGGAAGAAATGAAAAGGAATAAGTTATAAAGTATAATTAGATAAAAATACCAAAAAATTGAGAGATGAAATTAAAAAGCCTCCATCTCAATGAATAAGTTATAAAGGAATAGAAATCATTAAAATCAATTTCTTTTATATACAATTAATGATTCAATTCTGCGTCACTAATTCAGTTATTCACTTCCACTTGTACACTTGTTGATCAATTCTATTCATCGTCATAGGCTTTTATTATGTCTTGTAAGCCGAGACCTTAGTAATTCAATCGGTTTTGTATTAGATGAACAATTGAGTGATGACACAAGTAGTGAGATTCCACTTTGAAGCTTAATCTCTTGAAATTAGAGTTGTACGTCTAATTAAGCAAAAGATTAAAGTTGTAGCAAAATGCAAGCATGCAGTAGAGTAGAGTGGAGGACCTGTTGCTTTATATATATAAACAATAAACGATAAGATGAGAATTTTAGTAATTAATTAATAACATTAATTCATCAAAAACAAAATCACACAAATACAATCTTGGAGAAGAATTCCAATTGCAGATGTGGAATTGACCATGCTTTTGAAATTAAATTAAAGATGAGTTTGACTATACTCCCAAATTTACTGCTTACAGCTGGCTAAGGACAATATATATACTTAATACCTTTCTTCGTTAATTTCTATATATAAATTCCTTCCCATTTCTTTTTCCATTCTCTTTTTTCGAAATTGCCAAGACACGTACGTATGTCCCCGTCCTTCATATACTAATTGCTTCAAAGTGGTCAAATGTTTCAACCCTTCTGGCGGCTCCAGATCATTGCATCCCCTAATTTCTAATTCTCTAAGGCAAGGCATGGCTCCTTTCTTCACTGTCCATTTAGAAAGTATAGACAGTTTCCACAGCTTCAGAACAATGAGTTTGGGAAATCCTCCCTTGCAACATTTCAGTTCTGGCCCACAGTCCAAGCAACCGAAAAGCCTAAGGATCTTCAAGTTAGGCAACTTCTCCAGCACAGGCATTGGATCGCCATCCAGTCCTGAATCAGACAAAGTTAGGATCCTGAGATTAGGAGGAAAGAAATCAACACTAATTACAGATTCTCCGTAATGTCCTCTCAAATATAGTTTCTGTAGCTTTTCGAAGCTCTGTAATTGGAAGCCTGGCTCTAAATGAGATCCAAATTTCACTTTCAAGGATTGAAGTTGGGTCAGTTGGCTTATTATCTTCCAGGCGGATGTCCAGGAAGTAGACTTTAGCCCCAGCTTTCTGAGTTTTGTTAAGTTAAGTTGGAGATCATATCCCCCTTCGCTGTCATCTTTGATGCATACCCCCCATAAAGTACGCAGGTTGGATAGTGACTTTGAAAAAGACGAGTCCACGACTATCTCCGAATGACTCCAGTCCAAATAGAGATGTTGCACCTTCTTTGCTTTCCATATGGATGGAGGCAAATTCCGTATTTTCGTTCGCTTCAGGTCTAAAGTCTCTAAATGCAGCAGTTTGTCTATCGAATTCGGAAGAGAATCTACAAAAGTAGATCTCAGGCCTAGATACCTTAACTGAAAAAGTTTTTCTACAGCGTCGGATACCTTGGGTTTATATACACCCTCAAGATCAAGTATCGTCAGTAACCAAAAATCACTGTTAACAACAATCTTTTTAAGAAATCCACAAATTTCGGTAGCAGGCGTTCCTCGTACCCGGCTGTCAAACACTACAAAAGAACGTAGCTGCTGTAAGTCAAGAGATGAAGAGCGGAAGTTTACCTTGTAGGCTGCAGCCAATCGCCGAACTGCAAATTGCGGTTGTTTCACCGATTCATGAGATGACTGGAAATGATGACGGCGAAAGAATCCAACATCCTCTGCTCTTTTAGAGAAGATATCGTGTAGATGATCATGCATACGACATCTTTTGGGGCTTCCGTCTATCCTCCTCCGTGTTACTTGGATCATGTTTCTGACGAATAGTTCTTTAAAGTAGAGTTCTGCCAGACCTTCAGGGACCATTTGCTCAGAAGTTGAAGTGACGACGAATCCCTCAGCACACCATAGATGAATCAACCTCCTCACAGGAATCTCATATTCTTTTGGGAAAAGCCCCATATACAGAAAACATGGCTTTACCTGTGAAGGTAGGTCTTGATAGCTTAATAAGGCCAGGATATCTCCATTAATAGTCTTATTAGCCATCTCAATCACTCTTGACCATTCCTGATGATTTTCTCCTTTGGTAGACAACAAACCTCCCAGCAACCTGATTCCTAAAGGTGAACGGCCACATACTTTCAAGATTTTCTCCTTGAAAGTCAAGACCTTATCTTCATCTAATTGTACCTTCTTTGAAAATAGTTTCCAGCTTTCCTCATCGTTTAATGGGCGCATACGAAGAGTTGAATCTGCACGAGATGTTGCGTTTGTATTGCGACTCGTTATAATTATTGTTCCACCGCGACATGAGAAATCATTAAGCGCATCTCGTACACCTCTCCAAACTTGAGGTTTTTCTGCATCCTCAATCATAATAAGATAGTTCTTGACGTGTTCTAGTCGTCGTTTGATATGCGACATCAAGTCTTCTTCTGATAATGTTTCTTCCATCTCCGAATCAAGCAAAGCTATTTTAGTTTGTTTCAGTATGCCAAGCAAGACATCTCTAGTTTTGGACTCGGAAGAAACACGAACCCAAGCGCGTACGGTGAAATGCCGCTTCACATCAATTTTATTGTACAAAGTTCTAGCCAGAGTCGATTTGCCGGAGCCTGCCTCGCCAACCACTGCGATAACTTTAACTTTACTAGTAGAATTATCACTCTCTCGCTCAGGAACCCCCTCGTCATTTTCATCACTAAACGGATCGTCCGCTTCATATCGAGTACCTGCGGTAACTTGATTACTAGGGTGATCATCACTGCCTCGCTCAGAATTCTCCTCAACAATTTCTTCATTTAAGTGATTATCACCGGAATGAGGAACTGGGGGCTGGTGATCACTCATGCGATTCTGGGTTGTTCTGCCGGAATCTTTTTCACCATCCCCTGCAAGATTGACTTCCTTGACTTGATTAGTAGAGACATTACTTTCTTGCTCAGGGACCTGATCCTCTTTACTTTCTTCAGCGGTAATGAAATTAATTAAGGACTGAAGTGGAGTGATGATTACTTTTTGGTTCAGAAACCTCCTCAAGTATTTCTTCGCTAGGAACATGGACTGTCCTCCTTCACAAGCATTCCTGGGATAAATCGTAGACTTATCATCACGATCAGAGTTCTTGCAATCACTGTGATTGTGGACTGTTTTGCCATCCTCTTCACTAACTTTAGTAGACTGATCACCATCTTGCTCAGCAGGAACAATATTCTTGATTGGTTGTTGAAGACCATCCTCGGAATTCACTCGAGTGGTAGGCTGGTCACCATCTTGGTCAGCAGGGTTCTTCTCGGTACCATCACTAGACTGATCTTGAGTAGTAGACATATTACGGTTGCGTTTCTTTTTAGGGATTGATCTCTTGTTAGGGATTTTCAATAGAGCTACTAACTCATCCAATTGTTGTCCAACAAAATCTTTTTCCTCCTCCAAATAATTCTCAAAATTTCTCTCCCACAGCTGCTTCTGCCTTTGCCGACCATCCTCGTCTAGAAAGTAGATCGATGTAGCGTCATTGGTGAAGCCAATCAGAAAATCTTCAATATTATTCAGAATCTCAGCTTCTTGCCTCTCTACCAACCTATCTTGGGAGCAGGACAAGGCAGTGATCTCATTTCTGAGTTTCTCCCTTTGAAGGGTGAATAGATCCTGGCTATGGGAAGACTTGAAGCACAAGAAAGGATGCTGGAACACCTTCTTGAAACCATTAAATATCTCTCTCTTTCTGGTCGGCTGAAGCTGAAATTCTTTTGTGTTAAGCAAGGAGTCGATGATATCCTTGGCGGAGTAAACAGCTGGTAGAACAGATAGGACATCGCATTGATCTCCTGAATCTCGCAAGGATTGATTCTTCTGTTTCAGCGAATGCAGATTTTTAATAGCTGTCTCGACTTCTCTTACAAAGCTTGGATTGGCTGTTATAGCTTCCTTAGTGAGAAGATCTTGTAATTTCTCAGTCAAGAGGGAAACAAAAGTTTTAGCATCCATAAATTAAGGATTATTAGAACAGAGCGAACACCGTATAGGCTAGAAATTATAAGAAAGTAGAAGTTTAAAACTGTGGGGAAATATTTTGGAGAGATCTTATGCTTGAAAATTATAATTTATATGTTTTATACTTTTAAGCACAAGAGAGTCTGCTTCAGAACAAAAGTTATAACTGTGTAAGCTAGAAATTACAAGGACGAATAAGTTTATACTGTGTCTAAGCTGTACTTTGTGGAAATATGTTGAGAGTTCAAAATTGATGGGATCTTATATTACTAAGATTTAGAGTCATAGTTATAAGTTATAAACAACATTATTTGGCTAATCATGTTCTTAATCAAAAACTATCTTTGCTAATCTAAATTAACTGTTATTAATTTAGTGAAAAAAAATAATTTTATATTAAAAGATCTCTTAATTGTAACCGAATTTTAAGTTCATCCGTTAGATGAATCCAATTGTATTTATTTACTGATTATATAAGGTGAAACCAGAATTTCAATTGAGGTGGGGCCAAAATATACAACAATATGAATAATTGGATTATATTTAAACTGAATATTATGAAATAGTAATATTATTGGTATTTATAATATATAAAGAAAAATCACAAAATAATTTTATTATTATATTTAAGCTAAAAAAATGCCCAAATTAATTTAAATGAATCAACCTAATCTAAAACCAAAATCCTAAATCAATAGCTAGATTATAAAAATAAAAAATGGAGAGAACAAAGGAAAAAAAAACTTTAAATTAAGAATCCCATACAAAACAACAATAAAAAATTTCTATCTAAGAAAAACTTAAATGACTCAAACCTAATGTTTGCACTTTTTTTTTTTTGGGTAGATGTGAGGAATAGCCTTTTAGTGTTAGTTAAAGAAATTAAATGATAATCTTTATTTATTTGAGGTAACAAATTACTGTGTAAAATTAGTCTTTAATATGTGTTTAAATTTCAAGATACACATTAATACAATATAAATATATCTAAATTTTCCTTTAAAAGCCCTTATATCAACTTCTATCTTAAATGTTTGGAGAGGTCAACTTTTAAAAATTTTGTTTACCTTTTATGTATTTTAATCCACATTTATTGTATTACAAGGAGTCACTCTTTGGCTTGGGGAGGCTAGACTCCTTCCGGGCCAAAAGTTAGCCCTGTCGGTATCTTAAATGATGTAGATTTCATTAATAATTGAAAAGTAGATGGTTTGATGATGTAAGTACCTTAAGTGAATGTGAAATGAGATGCATAATTTTGGTAAATAATTTAAGATGTATAGTATTACTCATATATTATATAACATAATTTATATTAATAGTAATCATACTCTTCCCAAATTTTATCTTGAAAATCATCCCAAATGATGTGTCATATGAAATATTATTTATTGTATAGATTATTTGATGATGTGATAAGCGATATAATATTTATTATGGAGATTATGAGATGAGTGATATAGTAATTTCACGTGACTTGATCATTTGAAATAAATTTTGAGATAAAAATTTAAAAAGAGTATTGTTACTATTACAGTAAAAAAATTAATACATATATAACGTTTAATTAAGAGATAATATTTATTGAATATTGAGTATCTCAATTGCAAATAATGTCGTCGTCTTACTTCGGTTTATTGGTATTCCCTCTCTCTTTTGTACAAGCTCTTGGGGCGAAAAAGTACTATATGTTGAGGTTTACCTGCAACGTTCATGGATCACGCCTTTCTTAGTGTTGTGTTCTGCTTTTGCCTTTTGTATCTTTTCGCCTAGCCAATCACGACTCCTGAAGCTATTAGGTCAGCCCAAGGAAGTAGCAGAGCTATCAGGAATGGTGTCAATGTGGATGATACCACTTCACTTCAGCTTTGCTTTTCAGTTTCCTCGCATAAGATTCTTGCAAAGCCAGCTTAAGTGTGCGCACATGCTAACGACAATCAACCTTAGACAATAAGAGTTTAAATTTTAATTAATTAATTTCAAAATTACAATAAATAAAAATCGTCCAATAATTAATTTAACTCAAATTTTTAGATAATTTATTGATTATTGATGAAAAAATATAATATTTTTTAAGTTTAATAAATTCTTTTAGAAGGAAGTATCTTCTCAAAGCACCCATATGTATCTTCGCAAAGTAAAGAGAAGGAAGTGATCAGATGATAGTAGATATGTTATTAGTTGATTTTTCAATTAGTATATACGAATGAAAAACACAAAATAAATAATTAAAAATATTATATTAGAATCAAGCTCTGTTAACTTGTGGGTAATTCAGTAATTTCGATGTTGTGTAACATGGGGACCATAAGGAGAAGTAGTGTACTTTTCTGACGTTGGTTAAATTTATTGTAAAATGGACTATGTATCTTGAATCCTGACAATATCTTTTTTCCCACAGTAAGCCAAATTGGATTATATACTTTGACTCCTTTAAGATTTATTGCCTTTGCTATCGATCGCCTGAAAAGTCTTGAATAATTGAGTCTATTGATTGATTGCCTGCTAAACCTTGAATAATTGATTCTACAACATATATAACATATAAGGGTCGACCTATCTAAAAAAAAAAAAAAAAAAAAAAAAAAAAAAAAAAAAAAAAAAAAAAAAAAATAA
>JANLJB010028298.1:0-10518 GCA_026212285.1 Bursera cuneata
GCGTTTTATAACTGTTGTAAAATCTTACAAACTTTAAAGCGTTAATCAAACGCTGTCCAGTTTAATATGAAAAATTATTGACAGCGTTTATAAAACGCTGTAAAACTTAAATGATAAATTACCTACAGTGTTTCTATTAAAAAATGCTGTAAATTACTAGATTTTGTATATTATTACAGCGTTTTTTTAAAAAACGCTGTAAATTAATGCTATAAATAGTAGCGTTTCTTGTAGTGTTGCTTCATAGCTCTAGACCAGAAATGATGAAATAAATGATAATTTAATTCGGAAGAGTATTTAGAAATTTATTTTAGATAAGTATGAAAAATGTATCATCAATTTCATATATGATAAAAGTCAAAAACTCTAAAGATTTTGAAAAGTCTCCTATAAGATAAGTTCTCTTAATAAAAACAATGAATCGTTTTCATATCATAGATAGTTTGGCTATTAGACTTTGACATTTCTAAGAAGAAGAAAATATTATATATAGTTTCCTTTAAAAACATTAATAATATGGTTCAAATTTGAATATTCCATCAATTCCTCGATAGAATTGACTCTCTAGATAAGTAATATTCACCATGTGCTACTTATATTTTGACTCACAAATAAAATGTTTTTGTTTTGTTTTGCGATATGATATGGTGGTTCATGCATGGCAGTAGCACGACACTAAAAGTTGGTTAAAGTTCAAAGGTGAAAGCCTAGCCATGATGGTGCTGCCCCTGCTGCTACCGTTTTGTTTGACTAAGTAGGAAAATATAGATAAATAATCAAATAAAAATGGCTGTCTCATCTCACAGCATAACTAGCTAGAGTGCGGAGAAGCTTTTCGTCTTTTTTTATCTGAATTGAATAGAATAAAACATTTATCATTGACTACGTCAACCAAGTTTCATTGGCGATGATACATCGCCGTGGCTTCCAAGCTACGTCGTCTATTATTTTTTACTAGACACTCGATTGTGGGCTGGCCCTGCCCGGGTAAGCCACCCACAAGTCGCCATTTGTTGTTAATTTAAGTGTCCAACAACACTTTACTGTTCCAGATCTTTTCACAATAAAAATAATACTGTATATATAAATTTTTATATGTACAAAATGATATAATATCCAAGGATCCGTTAAGTAAATAATTAATATTTATTATTTTAATATTTATATATTCATATCATTATTTATTTGATATTATATTATTTTATATATAAAATTTTATATGCATAACAGTTTTTGGGTTCGTTATTGCATATTTTCAAGAATAATTTACAAGATTAGATTTTGCACAAAAAAAATATTAGAAATTTTATAATTATACAGCAAAGTCTTCACGTCTTTAAAAAATAGTTTTTTTTAGACGCACTTTCGACAAACACTAAAATGCCGATTAGATAATATTATTGGACCGGTCAAGTCCTTTGGTATCACATAAAATATTTTTATGAATATTTTTCTCATGTTTACGTTCTATTTGACCACGCTCTTAATTTTCTTCATAAAAAGTGACTAATAATAAATTATTGAAATCATTCACACGTTTGGTGATAAACATTAAAGTAGTATATGGGGGCAAATTTGTCAAACTAACCCATCTTTTTTTTTTTTTTTTTGCAAAATTATATTCCTAAGTTCATCTCTTTTGAAAGAAAACAAATACGAAGTCGGTGTATAATTTTTTAAAAAATATTTTTTTCGGTGATTGTTACAATCGGGATTACATAAGATTTTATAACTAAGAAGAAGAGTACTGATTTATTACGTTTCTGACTAATATTATATTGTTGGGTTTTTTTTTAATTAAATTTTATTGAATCTGATCAAAACTGATTATGTTGATTGCCCAATAATATTATTAGACCAACAACTGATTATGATTTATAAGATTAATATGTATTTCCAAATTATCACAAACCCAAGTTATTAACCTTTCAAATTTAAGATTTGTCATTCAATATAATATCACAAAATATCTCTTTTTTTAAAGAATGAAATAAAAAATGATTTTAAAAAATAATTAAATATTTTATTATGAATTACGACATAAATATAAACCCTTTTAAAATTTTGGAGTGAATGAAATGCAGGCTAAGAAGCCTCGTAGTCAGACTATCAATATGATATATTTCGGACTAGATGGACTAGATCACTACCAAAAAAAGGCGAAATAGAGCAAATAAAAAATACCCTCGTTAAGAAATATGACATGTACAATAAAAGTAAATTACTATTGTTAATTACAGAGTTTGTCAATAAAAGTAAACTAATTTTGTAATTAATCTAATAATTATGGTTTAGTCCTAGTTAATTTGACTTAATCTGGTGGCAAGTCAAACTTCTTCTAGTGGATAATCTCCACTTTCCTAATTGTTGGGGGGTGAAGTGAGGAAAGCTTGTGGTTTTGCCATGGCTCAATCCCCTTAACGAGCTTAGGTTGATTGAGTCTCATATTTGAGTTTGGAGCAAATCCTTCCAATGAACTTGAGCCCATGGACTTCATATCTTTCACTTTGTAGAAAATGGCTTTGGATTCTGTGAACTTGATGGCCTTATTGGTCTAGTTTGGGCTTAAGATTTGTGTTAAATTTATCTAAAATATTGTCCGAATAAAAAGAATAAAAAAAAAAAGGTAGTACGGAACAAGGATCGTGATCCCACAACAATTATCCGTTTGGCGCCAAACCCGATATTTACCGGCCACTATTAAGCCTACTTGTTCAACCTCCTGAGAAGCACCCAGAAAGGGAAATCCGAAGAGATGGGCAAAGAGAGACAATACTGGCTTCTGAAAACGGAGCCAGGAGAGTGGTCATGGGACGACCAAGCAGCAAACGGAGGGGTAAGCGAATGGGACGGAGTCAGGAACAAGCAAGCACAAAAACACATGAAAGCCATGAAGCTCAACGACCTCTGCTTCTTCTACCACTCCGGCGCCAGCTCGCGCCGCGTGGTGGGTGTTGTCACCGTAACACGTGAGTGGTATGTGGCGGAAGGAGAGAGCGGCGATGGAGTAGTGGATGTGAAGGCAGTGGGAATGATGAGGCGGCCTGTGGACTTGACGGAAATGAAGAAAGATGATGAGTTGAAGGGTTGGGGGCTGTTTAGGCAGCCGAGGTTGTCCGTTGTGCCGGTTTCGGAGGGCATTTGGGAGAGGGTTTGTGATTTGGGTGGTGGGTTTGATGGTGATGGTAGAGAAGAGGAGGAGGAGGAGGAGGAGGAGGAGGAAGCGGTAGTTAAGTGATGGATGTATTATATATTCCAATGTTGTGGAATATGCGCACACTGCGTAGGTTTTGGAGCTTTCTGTTTTGGGGTTGTTTGTAAAAGAAAAGAAGGAATTTTGTAGCCTTTGTTTGGCTTGTTTATAAATGGATATTGAACTTCTGTTTGATGTTTTAATTCTATGTTTTAGGTCATGAATTGAGAAGGCCAATTTCTGCATTTCGTTTGCAATTAGTAAATTGATGTTGATGTTGATGCTTAACAAAGCCAAATACTGACCAGTAAAAAGAATAGGAGTTGACTCACAACAGACTAACAAAAGTAAAATATTAACCAAGCTCAACCCTGATATTCCAATACTCTCTACTCCCAAAAGTAGGGCCATTTGAGTGATGAGAGCTCTTTGAGGCATTTCATCGAACGATGACCGCGCAATCTGGGCACATACTACAAGCCATAACGTTATGCCCCAGTAATGAAATAGACAAAACGGAATGTCGCATTAGGTTATGAAGGAAATAAAAAAATAAAAAATAAAGCTTTAAACGCAGCGTTTTGAGGCTATCTAATCTTAAATTAAAACCCCAGAGGCAACGCCTAAACCCCAGTGGCGTTTCTCAACTTTCTTTTCCAGGAAGACAAATTGGTTACACACCTTTCTCAAATGCAGAGCTTAGCAGCAGTACGACCGCGTTTTATTCAACTCGTCAAGTGTCCATCGGTTAAAGCGTTTGGCTCAAAGTCACCTTCCGACTTTGACTATGCTAACCAATCACGTGGTGGTCTCCCTCGCTTCTTCTCCCAAGTTCTTCCCTCTTCAAAGGCAATTCTCTCTGTCTCTCTACATGATTATGAAACTATGATTTATTATTATTATTATTATATATTTTGGGTGATAAATAATGCAGGGCGCTGTTGTCCGTGTAGAAGGAGATGAATTCTGGCATATGACTAAAGTTTTAAGGTTGAGTACCAACGACAGGTACGTGTTTTCGTTTACAATCTAATACAATTCTTTGTTTTCGAAAATGAAAAGCACAGGAAATCTCTGCAAAATGCACTTCGTTGGGAGGTTTTAGAAAGCGGTTTTTGAAAATACTAAAAAACTTGTTTGAAATTGAAATACACTGAAAAGGGTGTTTTTGCTTGCATTTTCATTTTTCAGAACTCTAATTCTTAGAAATAATGTTAGCTAGTGTTCTGAAATGAAGATTTTTACGGTTTTCAAAATGATGCAATGTAAGGGTAGAGCTTTTCAATGGGAAAGGAGGTCTGATAGAGGGGTGCATACAGAGGATTGACCGCACAGGATTGGATTTTGTGGCACTGGAAGATCCCACATTGGTTCTTCCTCAATCTACACAATGGCATGTGTTTTCGGCTTTTGGTAAGTGTTTGATATTTAGTGTAAAGAGTTTGCATTCTTTTAAGATCTAGGATTCTTTCTTACATGTTTGAACCTGCTTTTGTTTAGGTACTCTGAAGGGTGGTCGAGCTGACTGGCTTGTTGAGAAATGCACGGTATATATTAAATTTATACGTGTATATTATCTTATCAGAAAATAGAAATTCTTTAATTTATGCTTGTTTCATAGCTTCTTGTGGTCACTTTTGTCTTCACTTTGCTAGGAGCTAGGAGCTCAAAGTGTAACTCCTTTGCTGACTGAACGTTCACCTTCAATCTCAGATAACCGTGTAGACAGATTGCAACGTCTCATTTTAGCAGCATCTAAACAATGTAAGTACATGATTCTAGACTAGTTATATTTGCAACAGACATCTGACGTGAAATTTGTTGTATGACAGTAATGTCAAATTTTTCTATAGCATATGGAGACCAGAATCTGTTTCAATTTGACTTCTAATGAAGGGGGTGTCTGAAGTTATTTACTTTCCTTTCATTTTCAATTTTTTGCCATGGTACTGCCTTCATAGGTCAACGGCTGCATGAAATGGTTTTGAATCCTCCTATGAAAATTGATGGCCTTTTACCTCTTGTAAGTTATTCTTTCCTCCTTGCACTTAATGGTTAGGAATTTTGTTGGAATCTCATCCATTGAAGTGATTTTTGTAAATGCCAATATCGAGTGGTTGACTCTGTGTTGTAAAATTACCTCAGGAATATTGTAAAATCTACTAAAAAGAAGCTCATAGCTATAGAATATAGATGTATTTGAATCATTGGGAAGTTAGGTGATTAGAAGTAATTACCTGTTTGGCATGTACTTTTTATTTTTTTCGTAGCCTTGTTTGTTGACATACATGTTGTGTTTTGTATATATAGGTCTCCCAGTCGAAGCTATCTTTCATTGCAATAGCAGAAGCTACTCCACTTGTCAGTGCATTGACTTCATTGAAAAAAGAATCTAGTGGGCTCATAATAGTTGGACCAGAAGGGGGTTAGTATACATTGTATATATAAACAAGAATCATGTTAGTAAATGTTAAATCTCGTTTGCAACTTGAATTAACTCTTTATATACGCTACCTTGAACAATTGTGTAGTTCTTTTATTTTTAGTTGTGGAGTCTTGTTGGGACTTCTGCTGGATGCTGTGGCTAAAGTTTTCATAATCTTGATGTTACTGGTTCAATTTCTACTCATATATATCGTGGACCATGAAAATTGTCATATTCCTATAAGTTCTCATAGTTGTCGTGCGCTATCTTTCTCTTTGGTCGCTCCACTGCCGCTATATTTTTCGGTTTGTACCAAATTTTATTTCTGAGTAATCTGTTCTGCAGAAAATATTTGTGCTCAAGTGAAGGAAAAAGAAAGCAGAATTTAGAAATGCCTGTCCTTTTCTCAATCAGCTATTACAATTTGATATCAATTTTTGAAACAAGATACTGCTTCTTGTTTTTTTTTACTGTCTCTATTAAGTATGCTAGTATTAAGGAACATACTTTCAGTTTTTAAATGTACGGTTGGTAATTAGCCAAAGTAAGTTATAATTATTATTATTATTATTATTTTTTAAATGCTTCAGACTTCACAGAGAAGGAGGTGAATATGATGATGGAAGCCGGTGCTACTGCTGTTGGCCTTGGGCCACATCGCTTGCGGGTAGAAACTGCAACAATGGCTCTTTTGGCAACTCTAATGTTATGGTCTGACGCTCAGCAAGTGCCCATTTCTTAAAGTGCGCTTGAAGATAAGCCTGTATGTTAATCTCTTCTGCAGCCTTGACATTTTCCATCTAATACCTGGCTAGATACGTAACATATCTTTATGATAGTGGCTTAATTTGACTTAGATGACGTTTTTCTTTTTATGGAATCTAAGCATAAATGAATTTTTAAATCATAGAGGAGAGACTAGAAGAGAAATGAGTTTGGTAGTTGGAAACCTTTCCTCTGTTTTCAGTTTTTGCTGTTGTCCTGTACTTTAGGCCAGGGCCTCTTTACTTCATATTTGTGCTCTTTGATTATCGACAGGCAATGGTGAACTGCCCATCTTGTGGGTCTCCAAGTGCCACTGACCCAACTGTCCACTAGCTGAACCATCAATTACAAGGCTTGGCCTGGAGTTGTTTGTCCACTAGATCTGGGCTCGTGTATCCTGACAAAACTTTGGGCCTCTGTGCACTAAATTGTAATACACTAAATTCTATACCCCTCTTGAAATCAGGGCTGGATTTATGGTTTGGTTCCCAATTTTGCCTTATTAGGTTCTTCCCTGCCTTTCATTTGCAACTCTGTAAATCACCTTCTACATACTTTAATCTGTCTTCGTGTTCATACTTATTCTACCATTTTATAAAACAGTTATTATCATGGATCAAACCATTCAATCCTCTTTCTACTTTAGATGAATCTAATCACTCATCCCTCCATTTTTTCACCAATTGTTTCAAGGTTTAACTAAATATGTAGTATTTTTCATATTAAAAATTATGCAAATAATTACTTCACTGCATATATTTGACAAATTGGAATCTATTAAAAATATTTTTTTCTTATTACAAATTATTCAAAAATAAATATGAATATTGAATTAACAGAGTGGTTGCCAAATCTGAAAATAGGACAGAAAATCAAGCTTCCATAAACAACTGAACAAAGCTGCTCAAGGAAGTATCAGT
Source organism: Bursera cuneata (assembly GCA_026212285.1). NCBI lineage: Eukaryota > Viridiplantae > Streptophyta > Magnoliopsida > Sapindales > Burseraceae > Bursera > Bursera cuneata. The sequence continues at coordinate 7,304 of JANLJB010028298.1, forward strand.
TTTAAATGAATGAAAGATGTCAGCTGGAAGAGAAAAAGAGGGTGGGCCTGGAAGATGCTTAGTTTTCTTTAATTTCTTGGTTGAAGAATGTGACACAGTTCTTCAGGAAATTCAACTATTGTTTCTATATTAAGCATGCCTTAACCTCACTCTGTTGCATCAATCATTTAAATACATTCAAGTAGTTTATTCTTTTGTATTAATTTAATTGATTGACCAGCCAGACTTATTTGAATTGAATTAGATTTCTGATCATTATTTTAACTCCTGAAGATCAAGCCAGTTAGTTACCTGCTCCAGCAAGAAAGTTGGAGATGGCAATAAGGTTAGGAAAATGGTCAAATGAAAAGTAGCGTATGATAATCAAAGTTTACTCAAATTTAAAAAATTATAATCTAATCATCATTTTACCAAACAGATATTTGGACATATCATCTAAATTGTATAGTACTCCATCTTGGTTGCACCAAAACTTTTAATAACTAGTTTTTCAATGGTTGAACTTTGAATAATAAACATACATGCATGCATTCTAAGTTTCTTCAACTCTCGTTATTTTATTCTAACTGATAATGACTTTTATTCTTCAACTCTCGTTATTCGATTCTACCTGATAATAACTTTTGTTTTACATAAGTTCAATCTCTGGTTGACGCTTTTAGAAAACAAATGTGATAACAAGTAAAAAAAGAGAGTGAAAATTCAGAGAAACACATACAATTTATGTGAAAAACCCTAACAACGGAAAAAAAATCACGAACAGAGAATAATAATAATTTTATTTATAAAAAATTTATAGAAAAGGTTATATAAACAGTAAATTTTAGCCCATTACAGAAAACGACTTGAAATTAAAAATCTCTCTTAAATATTGCATTGCGAGCTTATCGACTCAGACCAAGAATTCGGATCACAATCTAACATATGCAACTCTGTTGTGCAATAAACGGAATCAAAGGAGAAAAGAAGAAGAAAACATACAAGAAATTATAGTGGTTTGGCTATGTGCCTACGTCTAATGTGACAGTAAAGTATTCACTATTATAAATTAGGTTTACATCAATAAAAATATATAATAAACCCTATTTTTCAAAATATTCAAAATACCCTTACAATACCACCTTCCACAATTGTATGACATATAAGCCATACCTTTAACAAACTCTTTGTTAGGGAGTTCTCTCTTAATGAATTTTGCCAGCCTCTCATGAAAACTTTTCTCTAATTAGGCCAATGTTGGAGAATCTACTTGGTATTTCCCAACTAATTTGTCTAATGAAATCGCTAGTCTGTGCATGTATTACTCAAAAACTTGCATAATATTTAACTTCCTATTCTCTTGTTTGACTTTTACACGGGAGCAATGCAAACGCCCGTGCAGGACTGTTATGTGGAAGTAGAAAATTAGGTTCATACACTTGCTGTCTTCTAGTGCCTTGTTCAAATCTGAATTTGGACCCTTTCTTTGAAATGCAGAGTTAATACGTAATTGCATATTCTCACTTCTCAAATAATCTCTCTACTAGGGTAGGTGCCTTCCTCTTCTGCAGAGCATCAATTTTACGCATATAATATCATAAATGAAACCAAGGTTTAGTTGATGCACTGAAAATGGCAGATCTTTGAACCCTTTGAAAATCTTACTTGAATCTTCCTTGTGATTGTTACTTGTTATTTAATATAAATTAAGACACCCTTGACTTTCCGGCTCTGCAGGTCCACCTTGCTTTACTTGATAATATGAAAACCTTTCTGTCAACATTTGCCTGCTCTGTACATTTCACAATTTAAATACAACATGCATGCTGCATACGGGTCTCCATTGTCTTCCCCCACAAACAATCAAGCGTGCCATGTGGGAGATCAAATTAATCATATAAAAAACGATCTTTTTGCAGACAATATATATATATATATATAGAGAGAGAGAGAGAGAAAGAGAGAGAGAGAGAGAGAATCAGTTTCTTCAACCTGTCTGAAACTGGTTTTCTCTGTCAGATGTTTAGCAGTTAGCTGTTGTTCTGATCAATTACGCATCTGATCCTTACGTGGGTGTGTGTCTGTTGCACGTGTGCCTTTTAGTTCTGTTTTAATTTTTAATTTTCAGAAAATCCAAAATATATATGGCAATGTATGGTGATATGGTGATTCCTCGTGAAAATATTCTTGCTTATGGTTTTTAATTATATCAAGAAAATGTAAAACATAACCAACCCGGGAATTTTTTTTTAAAATATAAAATAACCCTCTCAAGTCTCAATTTAATTGCAGAAAAGGGTTTGTTTAATGTGTTAGCTAAAGACGAAAGATTCTTTGTTTTAAAAAAAAAAAAAAATTAATAATGATATTGTAATTTGTCAAAAGAGCCACAAGTCTACAATAGATGTTTCGTTTACAAGACAAACTTGTTACCATGCTCGCATATCTGCTGGCTTGAAATTGAACTTTCAAAAGATATTCATGGCGGCACACGTATCTGCTTACTATATTGACTATATGTAGTCATTTCATTTACCAATCAATCCTTTATCGTAATTGTAGTGAAATTTAGAATGAAGTTTTAAATACTAAATGGTGTTTGGCTACTTGGAATTCTATATATATTCCGAAAGTCAATTATCAATCAATCACAAACGCAAAGAAAAATCTGAAAAGTTAGTGGGAAATTGAAGCAAAATTTCCCCTTAAAAGTCACGGCGTAGGCCTAGCAGTAGCAGCCTTTCCCATTTTAAGCAACTCCATCCCCATCCAGGATGTTCTTACATATATATTTTAATATATCCTTTGTGATTAAGCTATCATTGCTTCATTAATTTCTTTACCAATAATTACATCCTTTCATCAATTGCTATATAAATTAGAAGCTGGCATGTGTTATATTATATACTTTTCAAATATTTGTATAGAAAATTAGTTTGGTATATAAAGAAAAATCATGTCAAATATCTGAATCTAAGGGGTTAAGTTGAAAAATAACATATTTAAAATTTTATTTAACCTAAACAGTTGGTTTGTGGATTTATTGATGTTGGTCTATCAGCTAGTTGGTCCATTATAAGCCAACAAATTAGCCAAAAGGAATGACCTGTTGCTAACTATTTTAGCTACACAATTAAAATTTTAAAAATTTTTATTATCTTTTAAGACACCCCATCAACAAAAAGTTGCGAAAAAACCACTATTTATACAAGCGAAAACATGCTACTATTAAATGG
>JANLJB010028299.1:0-10519 GCA_026212285.1 Bursera cuneata
TCCCGTATACGTCCCGTATACGTCACAGTAAGATTTTTAACTTTGAAATCTTTCACTAACACCCCTGAAATACTGTTCCCGAAAATCCGGGTTATTACAGGGGTAGTTTCATAGTTAAATACAACATGCTAAACAAGGAAAGAATTCTTTGAGGGTTGATTAAAATACTGAAAAAGGTTGAACCAAAGATTAATAATAGGAGAAAGCGCAAGCTGCATTTGAGAAAATACTCTCAGAAAGGGAAAGACAAGAATAAATTCCTTGTTTGCCCTTTTGGAGGTATCTGGAAAGCTTAGGGGGCAAAAGCTACACCTAGGGTGGCTAATCATTCTCAGGATGCCTATTTGTACTATGGTAAGATTAGACGTTGGATACATGATTGTAAAAGGTACAAGGCGGATCTAAAGAATAAGAAGCGGGGCAGGGCACCGGCTTCAGGCATGTTTGTTATAGATAACAACCTAACATTTTTGGTAATTTATATTAGATATTTGATACTAGATATGGTACTAATATTTGTACTGATGTGCAAGGCCTTCAAAGGCATAGGAGGATTACCTCGAAAGAGATCGACCTACGAGTAAAAATGAGTCACTGGATGGCCATTTTAGCTATTGGCATTTTGTATAATCTATGCCCATTGGGATTGTATTAGAACTAGCATAATACTACCATATAACTAGTTTGACTAGAAATGTTATTTCTGTTTCTTGCTTGGCAAGATTTGGTTTTACTTTTTTATTCATAAACACTATGTGTTATATATATAAAAATGATGTATTGTATAAATACAGTAGAAATAGATAATCGTTTGTATGTTCAAAATACTGAATCTCTTATTTGTAATATAACAAACAAACGACTTAAAAAAAGTGAAAGAATGAAACTTATTTATGGCATTGTTGTCTTGGCTAAATTAACAAGACCGTCATATCTATTCTTTTGAAGAATAGATACTAGGACGGATTTAATTTAAATTCATATGACGTCTGTGAGTCATGTTTACTAGGTAAGATACCCAAACTACCGTTTACAGGAAAAGGAAACATATCGTTGATGTTTTAGGAAGAGTGCATAGCGACATCTGTGGGCCCATGTCCACGGACCCACATGATGGATATGAATACTTCATAACTTTTACAGATGATAAATCTCATTATGGTTATATGTTTCTCACGGGACACAAGTCTGAAACTTTTGACTAGGTCAAAGAGTTTAGACGTGAAGTAGAAAAACAAACAAGCAAAAGTATTAAAACGCTCCGGTTGGACTATAGAGGTGAATACTTAATTATTGAGTTTCTAGAAAAACTTGAAAGATAGTAGTATACTTTCACGATGGAATCCTTCTGAAACACCTCTGTTGAATGGTGTGTCTGAATGGAGAATCAAATAGTGGTATACTTATTCTCCTTTTGGGCATTTAACAAAATCCTGAAAAGCAAAAATTAATCAAAACAAAAAGAGAAACAAAACAGAAATTAAAAATAAAACAAAAAAATAAATGAAAGAAAATTAAAATTCTAGAAATATTAACTTAAGTAAAATTAAATCAAGAATCATAAATATTGCCAGTCTCCGGCAACGGCGCCAAAATTTGGCGTGACTAAATTGATCACTCAAAAGTAAAATCCTTACTTATCCCCTAAATGTGTCTAGTGATATAGTGAAAGCAAGGGCCGAATCCACATGGACTGGATTATGATTATTCTGATTTAAACCTAAGTTTTAATTTCTAAAACCTAATTTTTCCTAAGATGCAAATGGGGATTTTGATTAATTAAATTAATTAAACTAAGAATGCAATAAAGTAAGATGAAGTAAAACAATAAAGACAAAAGTGATTGAAAGAATACTTTATTTCGCTAGACTCATTAACTCAATTGATTTGATTATTCCTAATTCAATTCATGTGATTTATAAGAACACCAGCTTGATGCATTCCATATCTATTGTGATGCATCCACCTATCCTTCTTAGTTAATTAAAAGAACCCTTATTAATTAACCNTATTTATTGAACAACCTAGAAGAAAGCATAACTCGATTTAATCCAATAAACACAAAGCACATAGAAAGGTATAACTGAACCAAGCAAGATCCTCCAAGCGTGAACCTTTAACCTGAGACTATTAACTACTTTGCACTAACCACTACAAATTGTTACCAGTATCTAAAATCCCTAACGTTTGCCAATTAGGTATTTAGATTGACAGTGAATTCCCCTATCTGATCTCTTAGTTACACACCTAATCAACCAAACAAGTAATTCTAATATAAATATAGTAATTTATACTCATCCTTTAAATCAATCATAAAATAATTGGAATATAAAATCAACTTCATTAAATCATTGTTTAACTATATAAAGTATCTCTCAAACACAAGAAAATTAGAAAATCATAACAAGAACTTAAAGAAATAAACTACAAAACATAGAAAACACGATAAAATAGAGAGAAGAAGAGTAATCTTATGGAGAATCATGAGATGATCTCTTGAATCTTCTTGTTTTTGTGTCTCTCTTCTTCCTCTCTAAGCCGTCTCCCATGTTGCCTTAAAGCCCATTGGTGGTTCTCTGCCTTCAAACTTTCTCCCAAAGACCCCTAATATAATGATATAAGCTAGGGTTAAGAAGAGGGGCAGATGCCCTCCTTTTTCTCATTGCATTTAATGAAACGGTTGAAAAATTAGCTGCTGGGCGCCACGGCGTTGAGAATTGGGTGCTGCGGCGCTCAACTACTGACTCGTAATGTGAAATTAATTCGGTCCGGCGTCGCAACGCTAAAATCTACTACAGCAGTGCTCACTCTCTGTTTTAGAATTTTTTGTTTCGAATTTCGAAAAGTGGTAAACATGAAAGTTGTAGAAAATTCTAAGCTCAAATTGATTCATTATTGCTTTGTTTGTGATAGGAAAACGATCTTTCTGGACTTTGGACTCTTCATAACAATTGTAGTTCAGGATGTGTATATGAGTTTAGTCTTTTGAATCACTTTATTTGGATTTCAGAAGCTCTAGATATACCTACTTTACTATCCAGTGATCAGGTTTGATAACCTCTGCAGTCTGCCTGTCTTGACTTTGCAACAATGTTTGGATGCCCAAACAAACTCCGATTTTGATGAACCAGACCTTCTTGAAAAGCTTGAGATATCCTCTACAATTTATTGAAGATCACATTATTTTTTGGGCACTCCTCGTACATAAAAAACCTACATGAATCCCAAGAGATCTAACATTAAAATTCTGCTAACAATTTCAAATTAAAGTATATTTTCTAAAACTTTCCTAAAAATGCCTTTAACATGAAATAAACATAAATGAACCTCATATGACCTAAAACATGCCTAATAGACTAAATATAAGGAGAATAAAGATGTATAATTTTGTGTCTATCACCTAGACCACATACGTGACATTTGACATAGGATTGAATTGTATAGAACTATGCCTGACAAAGGTTACGTGGCTTTATGCGCACTTTCAAAGAATTGAAGGGGCTTGGTACTTTGCTAGAAGCCAATCATGCCTTGTAAATTATGGGGTCAACATTTTTTATGTTTGAGAATGTAGATGGTCCGCGTGTGATGATTTACCGTCAACATATCCGAAAGCCTAATAGGTTATACTTCAAAGATTCACCAATGACGGATTTACACGGAAGTTTTGAGAGAATCTTTCACTTAGGGTGAATAATGATATGTGAATATTATTTTCTGTAATACTATTCACTTATGGGCTTAAAAATTGTATGGACTAATTTAGTGGGTTTGATCACTAATTGATTTTGGACTTACACATGTAAAATGGATTGGGTCCATTAAACAAAAGTTTAAAATGTTACATTTAAACCTATGCCCAATAAGCCCATGGACTAGATAGAGAAGAATGAAACTAATAGGAGTTAGTTAAAATTTTACATTTTGATTTACTTGGCTAAGAATGGTTTGACCATATACTTGGCTATTATAAATCATAATTAAATAAATTAAATAAATTAGATTTATTGAATTCTTTGTATATAAAGCACTTACACCTAAGTAGGATGTTAGTACATACATTAAATGCAAGAGAGCTTATGGTGTTAGACACTTATACATAGACTTTGTGTATGCATGATTCCTGCATTAAGTGAATGAAAGAATACATCCTCTCTCATCTAAGCTCACTTTGCCTAATTGCTTTTGTGCTCTCTCAAGGGAGTTTTGTCTTTCATTTCTTCCTTAATCTCTAGCAAGATATGTGTAATCCTAAGGTGTTAGAAGTATACAATATGGATGAAAAATAATCTCACTACTTTGAGTTGCTTGTGTATAGGAATTTGGTGGCATGTTTGCTTACAAAGATTCAACATTTAAGCTTTGGAGATCGAAAGTTTTTCTTGTTTATTTTTATTTTGATTTCACCTAATTGCATAATCCTTGGGTGAGAATCACCATTTGAAGTTATCTATGGTATCAATCCCATTACCCATATTGAATTGAGCTAACTACCACTGGATTTGCAACTAAGTGTGAATGTGAAAAAGAAGGCAAAAGAAATGAAGAAGTTACATGAATCCATTCGGGTTCAAATTGAGAAAAGTAATAAAGCCAACAAACAGAGGAAGACAATTCATTTCCAACCAAGAGATTTGGTTTGGGTGCATATTATAACAGAAAAGTTTCCCTCCAAAAGAAAAAGCAAGCTATCTCCAAGGGCCGATGGACCGTTTGAGGTATTGGAGAAGATTGGTGATAATGCATACAAGATAGACATACCTAGTGACTTTGGGGGAGTACGACTACCTTCAATGTGGGATACTTGTCCCCATTTATTCAAGAAGACAACCTTGCGGATTTGAGGGCAAATCCTTCTCAACCCGGGGAGGTTAATGCATATCACAACCATTTAAGCCTTGTTGCCACGCATGTGAACCAAGAAAGCCCAAGCAATGTCCAATTCGGGTCCAACACCTCCAGCCCATGCAATGTAATTCATCTAGTCCAATATTAGTTGAATTACATAGCCTCCTATTTGTAGGGCTATTTGTGTCTTTTATTTTGTTATTTATAAATGTATTTTTGTAACGTATTTGAATATGTTGCTTGGTGGATAGTTATGTCTTTTCCACCTTTTATTAGAAGTCCTACTATAAAAGACTTCTTTTTACTTTGTGTAACACTATTCATGAATTAATGTAATTGCAAGTCTCTCTCAAGAGCATTTTGAAACCTTGTAGTGTCTTTTACCCGAATTTGTAAGCCAAGCAAATCAGTGGTGGAAGATTGATATTCAAGCGGGTGGATTTATCCTTTAAGCTTGTATCTTCGAATTTGGCATCTTGTTCAAGTAAGTATTGTTTTATTTCATGTGTTGTTGATGATTGAAGTGTCATGCTCTCTAGTGCATGTTAGCCGAATTAAGAGTGATGAATTTGGAGTGTATCTTGAATAGTTTATGTGTAAGTTAGTTCAAGGAAGTGTTGTTATATGATGTGTTGTTGAATGTGAAGTGTTGGTTGTGTATGACCATTGTTGGCCGAATGTGGTGGTGGCTTTGTTGAAGGCTATTGACTAGAAACTCATTCATTTAAGGTGGAAATGCATGGTTGTTATGCATCAAACTCTTCTTCAAAGAAGAAAATGAACTATATGATATTTCCTTCTTCTATTAGAAGTAATAGGAGTTTTGAGGACAAGATTGATGAGTCATTAGAATAATCAAACTCATCACAGGATGAGGTTGAAGTTGAAACTCTTCAAAAGGCTTATGATAAGCTCTTTTAAGGAAAGTTTGAGCTGAAAAGATCAACAAATTAACTCTTGAAAAGAATTTTTAAAATTTTGACATCTTATTAAATAAAAAATTAATAATAATCCAAAATTTAAACAGTAATCGCTGTTATCATTTCAAATCCATTTCCACTTTTTTTTTTTCTTTTTTCTCCTTTCTTCTTTAGTCGCACCATTAAACACTAATTTTTTAAACAGTAATTTTTTTAACCTTTAGCATTTTGGCTTTTTCAAGTCGCATCCTTGTTCGAATCGATGGCTGTACTTGCTTGCTGTGATTTTGCTTCAGGTCAGAATGTTGGTGAAGAAATCTTTGGTGGTTGTCTCGGTGAAAGAAAACAGTTTTGATTGTTATTTTCTATGCAAAGTTCGGCGGTGATGGTGGAGCTCAATGTCAAGTAATAGTTAATTTTGGAGGGGGATAATGTTAGTTTTTAATTGAATGAGATGTTAAATAGTCTAAAAAATTTCGTTGAGGGGTTAAAAATATCCCGTTTGTAAACAGCATCTGGGCCACTTGTACGGTCCCATGTCGGGACACGAGTCACGAGCGGGGCTTCATGTAAAGGTCTCAGAATGAATGGGAAGGATTGGGATTGCATCAAGCCCGCCACTACCTCTACATCATATGGCTAATGCCTGCCACTTCATTCTTACCTTTGCAAAAGATATTAACTTAATTTCCTTTTTGTCCACAAGCAACACAACCTTCTCTTCACCAATATCTCCTCAGCTTCTGCAACTCAAAATGCATCTCCTTGCTGTTCTATGGTAAGTTTTCATATCCCTTTTCATTTTAAATTTAACTGGAGTTGATTCTGAGTTACATTCTCATAGACCCAGATTGTGCTTTGAGGAATTTTTGGGTTTAATATCCATGGATACTTTACTGAAAACACATAACAAGCTTGAGTTCTCGCCCCCACTTCATGGGGTGTCTGATAAATTGAGTAGTTTAAGCTCTTCGAAGATTCAGAGCCAGGAGGTTAGATTTGGTCTTAAGAACTCTCATTTGAAGAGGAGTAGGAATGGTTGTGTTAAGGCCAGTAGCAGTGCTCTTTTGGAGCTAGTTCCAGAAACCAAGAAGGAAAATCTTGAGTTTGACCTTCCTCTCTATGACCCCTCGAAGGGTCTTGTTGTCGATCTAGCAGTTGTTGGTGGCGGCCCTGCTGGGCTTGCTGTTGCCCAGCAAGTTTCAGAGGCAGGGCTTTCGGTTTGCGCTATTGACCCGTTTCCCAAATTGATCTGGCCTAATAATTATGGTGTTTGGGTGGATGAATTTGAGGCCTTGGATTTGCTTGATTGCCTTGATACTACCTGGTCTGGTGCAGTTGTTTACACTGATAATAACAGAAAGAAGGATCTTGATAGACCGTATGGGAGGGTTAATAGGAAGCAACTCAAGTCCAAAATGCTGCAAAAATGCATATCCAACGGTGTGAAGTTTCACCAAGCAAAAGTTATTAAGGTTATTCATGAAGAGTCCAAATCTTTGTTGATTTGCAATGATGGTGTCACAATTCAGGCTGCTGTGGTTCTTGATGCCACAGGGTTTTCTAGGTGCCTTGTTCAGTATGATAAGCCTTATAATCCAGGTTACCAGGTGGCATATGGAGTTTTGGCAGAGGTAGAAGAGCACCCATTTGATGTAGATAAGATGGTTTTTATGGACTGGAGAGATTCACATCTGAATGACAATTTGGAGCTGAAAGAAGCAAATAGTAGAATTCCCACTTTTCTTTATGCAATGCCATTTTCGTCGAACAGGATATTTCTTGAAGAAACTTCGCTGGTAGCAAGGCCTGGATTGCCAATGAAAGATATCCAGGAAAGAATGGTGGCTAGATTAAGGCACTTGGGGATTAAAGTGAAGAGCATTGAAGAGGATGAGCATTGTGTCATCCCGATGGGTGGACCCCTCCCAGTGCTTCCTCAAAGAGTTGTTGGAATTGGTGGAACTGCCGGCATGGTGCACCCTTCAACGGGCTATATGGTGGCAAGGACTTTAGCTGCAGCGCCTATAGTAGCAAACGCTATAGTGCGGTGCCTTGGTGCTGAAAGATTCATTTCAGGAAATGAATTGTCTGCTGAAGTTTGGAAAGATTTATGGCCCATACAGAGGAGGAGACAAAGGGAGTTCTTCTGTTTTGGTATGGATATCCTGCTCAAGCTTGATTTACAAGGAACTAGAAGGTTTTTTGATGCGTTTTTTGATCTGGAACCTCATTATTGGCATGGTTTCTTGTCATCGAGACTGTTTCTTCCAGAGCTTTTAGTTTTTGGGCTTTCTCTATTCTCTCATGCCTCTAATACGTCTAGGATAGAGATCATGGCGAAGGGAACTCTTCCATTAGTAAACATGATCAACAACTTGGTACAGGATAGAGATTAATATGACTCCGATGTTCATTTGTTAAATGCTTAATGTGTTGATGAATCTGCATCATATAGTTTACTTACTCTTGACCAAATTATCAATATAATGCTTCAAATTAATTGTCGTCTTTATACTTTTTGACATGATCCATACATGTTTACAGCTAGTATTATCGATAGCATTTATCCTGTAAAGTTTGATTCTTTCTTTTGCTGATGTAATCTTTTGGAAAGCTCTCATCTTGCTCTTAAAAACTAGCTATTAGTCATATAATGCACCAAGGGGCATTCTTTTGGTTAATTGTAGACTGCAGTTGATAGAAGCTTGACTTATCGGCAGAATGATTTCTCAGTTTTCTGTACCAAGCGAATTTAAATGTCCAAGCTAGAAAGCTGTTAGTCATGAATGTTGTTTCATGAATGAAGCAAGTGTTTCATGGTTAGGAACTGTGATATATTCCGGAATTTACAACTGATAAAATAGGAAAGTCAAGACTGTTGAGTACAAGAAAGCATTTTCAGCTTGAAAGAAATTGTAGAAGAGAAATTGAAGGCAGCCAAGTGGGACATGGAACATTGCATTGTTCTAAGTATGCCATAGTTTTGGATTCTAAAGATATATTATGTGGCTAATAAAAATTAATATTATTCTTAATTTCATGAAAATACAATTGAAGAAAAAATTTCATTAAAAATTGATGATTCATATACATATGTACACATTATTAGGTCAGGTAGGTTTTTAACTAATTTTTTTTTTTAATTATTGTCTGTTTTTCATATAATCAAATGGTAGTTTACTGAATTAATTATATTGGTTAAATGTATTAGTTTCTTAATTAAACAAGTTGTCTAAATAGAATATAAAATTTTTAAACCTTTTAAATAACAAGTATACTTAGAAAAGGGATGTTGAAAGTATCTTGGGAGGTTGATATAGTCCCATTCCTTTCATATACAAATCCTCTTCGAAATGGAATAATTAGATTATTCAATCAATCGCGAACACAAATATGTCCTCTCTTTCGATCTATACAAGAAATTGTACACCAAACAATTTGGCCTTTTAAACCACATTGTTAAAAAAAAAAAAAAAAAAAAACTAATGCACAACAAACAATCTTTCCCTCTATGTATAAAGAGATGTATATATAATATTGAAATACGATATGAGATATTTTTTAATAAAAAATAAAAAATTAAAATAATTCTCACTTACTTGAGGATAAAAAGATTTATATTCAAGTGATATTACAAACCGATATAAAAAGAGAAAACAAACTCTCAATCTCTCGTTGAGTAGATCACATTTTGTGCTCACTCAACCATAACCATTTTAATGTAGGTTAAACAAAATTGAAAATTGTAAACAAGAACACTCGAACACATTATACTCTCTTAAGTTGCCATGTCAAAAAATTTTCAGTTCATACTTCATTATGAGGTTCACACAAGTTGAAGATAGTTGAACTAGCATAAAGTTATTTCTTCAAGTTCTAGAATTGGCTTTTGAAGATTGATTTTTGATGACAATGTCATCTATGTTTGAATCCAAAGAGAAAAAAAAGGGTTGATAAAGAAATACTTGAGTAAATTTAGTTAACGATAAATTGAAATCAAATTAATTATTTATAATATATTGTCTGTCGTTAATAATATTCTTAACTCATTGAAATGAACGTATAAAGGTGATTCTTTTGTTCCTCAAGTATCTTAACTTCTCAAGCTATATATGAACAAATATAAATCGTTCTGATATTCTTAAATTATAAGCATCACATATTCAACAATCAGACGCCAAAAATTATTTATGTTTGTTATAAAATCTCTATAATTAAGTAGAAATTCCTACTTTAAATAGGAGAGTTTTACTAATAAATGAAGTGGATTTCTATTTCAATTAGAAAAAGGAAAGGAGAAGACTTAGAAAACAATAAATCTGCAGTCGCACGTTGCTTAGATACAAATAAAAATGAGACTCGAGGACCAATCAAAATACATTTTAAACACAAGAAAATCATTAACCATAAATAAACATTTTTAGTGTATTAAATGTTACTATATCTGCAGCATAACCTTTTTCCTCCATATGTGATAAAAAGATAGTTTTCCTTATCCAGTTCTCGCTCTTTACAAAACCCACTAATCATGATGGTGTAGGTTACAACATTTGGCACCAGGCCATAATGAGGCAATCTATCAAATAGCTCTCAAGCAAATCCTAGTATCTCTGTTTTACATAATCCGTTAACAAGAGCGTTGAACATTTCTACGTGAAGTTCATAGTTGCAATTTTCTAGAGTATGAAATACTTCCACTGCCTCCATAAAACGGCCATTCTTGCATAGCCCATCAATGAAAATACTGT
>JANLJB010028300.1:0-10520 GCA_026212285.1 Bursera cuneata
TGCAAGAGCATCTTCGTTGGTACCCTCTCCCTCAATCTTCTCATACCTGCCAGTCTCCAAGTTCACCCTTGACACTTGCTCCTGCAACAAGTTGGTACCAATCTTTACAAGCTCTTGCATATTATCGATAGTCGCAATATCAACGAATGCAGCATCACCCTCTAACGTGTCAACCTGTGCGAGTAGTAGGTAACCAACAGCAGCAAATGTTAAAGCATGAATGATGTTGTAAGAACAAATTATACAGAGTCAAATTGGTACCTGGATTCGAAGGTAGCTGCGCTTGGAGCCAAAGCTTTGAAAATGTGTGGATACATGAGTGTCAACTAAATCTGAGCTTGCATCAGCAAAAATTTCGAGAAGGGGTATTCTGCCGTTCTCATAGAGCCAACTGACAGTGCCCCATTTCGAGGCCGCGGCTGCACTATATTTCAACTCTTCCTTATAATTGGCTACTCCAGTGCCTAGTGATAACACTAGCAACTGCGAGATGTCCGGTGGATTTAAGATTTCCTTTGAGATGAGGCTTAGAGCCAGCATTGTCTACAGATTGAGATAAAATTGGTCGGCTGTTTAGGTAATCACTTCATATACGTTAATAAATATCAGATATATTATAGAAAGAGCAAACTTATAGCTAGCTCATGCTATATAGAGATATTTGTTAAAGCTACTCGAACTTCAGAAAAACTAATTATTAGATACTTACAGGATTATTTGCAGCAACTCCACCATCAACAAGATCAAAGCTGCGCTTGCGGGTTTCGTCAGTGGGATCCTTAATCTCGAAGAAGTGAGGTGGGAAGAAAGTGGGAGCTGCAGAGGTGCTTGTGCATACGTCAGCAAGCCGAGCATTCTTCAGAGCAAATTTTTTTGCCTGTAAAGAAATTGAAAATCAATGGTTACTATGCAATTCTTCCTTGTAGCAATAGTTAAAGAATATGATAGAATTCTACAGCTTTCCAAGTAGTATGTTACATCGTTTGTTGAGAAGATCACAGGCTGCAGTAGCTTGATGTCAAAAGCTGGTATAACTACATCTGTTAGGGTATCTTTCACAGTCGTATCTCCTAGCAGCTGGTTTATAATTGTCCGAAGGTACTTCCCATCGTACTCTGGTCCCGTGAATGTCCTTCTCACTAAGCTTGCAATCGGACTCAAGAAATTACAGCGACTGATCTCAAAGAAAAATTCTTTCATCAGATCGTACCCTACTCTCGGTTGTAACAAAGAACTATAAAATCACTTACATATGTAATTTATCAGATAAATTACATTGGAAACTCTCATATTCGAGATTTTAAAAAGATGTATTTGATAAAGTTTCCATTAGATCAAAGATTGTATGATCAATACACTTAATACGTGTAGTATATTAATAATTAATCCATTAATTAAATTTACCTAGATTGAGGGAAAATCTTAGGACAATGCTCAAGATAGAAGTCGTTGATATCCTTAGCAGCATACATGGGTCTTCCCTCCTTGTTTGGCGCTGTAAGCATGGTGGTTATCAACCCACCTGTGCTTGTTCCTGCAACAATGTCGAAATAATCTGCGATTCTTGCATTTGCTCCATCCAGAGCCTTGAAAAAGGTAGAAAACACACAAAAATATATACATATAAAAGTTAATACACTAATAAAAAATATGGCATGACAACAGGGATGACAAAAAGCTATGGCTTGCAGGTGAGGTTAACCTGAAGCTTGGATTCAAGAGAGGCTAAAATAGTGCCTGGAATAAGGCCTCTAACGCCACCTCCATCAATGCTCAAAACAGTAATCAGTTTCTTTCCTTTTGCAAATCTAGCAGCCATAGATATGCTGCAATTCGAAAGATACTTTCAGATTGAGGTAGATATGGTGTAGCAATTTTGACCTGCTATGTGAGGTAACCAAAAGGATCTTATAACGGCTTCTTATAAAGGGAAAAAAAAATACGAAAATACAAAAAGACTGATTAAGTAAGTCAACTTATACAGAGATTAGTCTTTCCATGTAACATTAAAGAAGTTTGATTCTCTCTGTAAATTAGTACTCTGTGCATGTGACATGTACGTCAGCACCTCAACTTATCTTTGCTTAATGGCATTAATTAAATGAAAGTCTTCACTTATAACAATTCAATCATATACACTACCAACTTCCTATTCGTCTCATATTTTATGTTCAAAGATCTCACGGTCTTTTTCTAATATATATATACTGCTAATAAAAATATTATAGTTTTAACATGTTTCTTAATAGCACATATTAAGCTTTTGAATATTGTGTATTTTTATTAAAATAGTCATTAAAATATTTTAAAAATTATGTTAATTTTATCGTTTCACTTAAATTAATGAGTTTTATAATGATATTTTTATAATATAATTGAAAATTATTGTCTCACACTAAATTGAAAAACATAATTTCTTAAGTCTTAATATTTTTTTAATGATATACGTTACGATTACCATTTAAAATATAAAATAACTTCAATTTTGTCTTTTTCTTGCTTTCAGCTACGGTACTGAGGGAAACTCGTGGGAAAGAGGAATTTTTTTAACATAACCCATGATACAAACACTGAGTAGGTGAGTATATGCAAGACTTCAAATCAATTTTGCCATTAAACAAAGACTAGTTGAGAATTTAATTATCTACTTTTTTATTGAAATGACTAGAAACTTTGACTAACACAATAGAGCTCTATCGTGCGCGTACAACTAATTTGCCGAGAGACTTCTTTTAGTAATCAGTTTTTTTTCTTTTGTAATCCCTTTAACAGAACCGTATATTCTAGATTTCTTCTCCAAGGACACAGGTATCTACAGCTTCTGCTTTATGCATCATTTAAGATAGATTGAAAGTAAAAACAGTACGTTAAATGTTTCAAACACTGGATCGATGCTTTTCTTCTCATGAGAATATTGGCCTGCCCTTCAATGTTGACCTATTTGTTCAACCTCTCTTTTCCTTGGCCCTGATGAGTATCAATTTTATGTCCACCTATTGCCATCACAAATGAATAATCTCCCATTTGATGGGGGAACCCTTTGGCAAACCATTGTGGATGCGCATATCAATTAATTAATTTAATATATATATGTCAAAATGGATGTGTTTCCGGACTACTTGCATGTAATGTAAATAGCCTAAAGATTCATTGAATAAGGGATCCAAAAATTCAGATACATAAAACACATATGTCTAATTTTTTCTGATAATGACTAGTTTTCTGGCATTATCTGCTCAACCAAACACCAATTAGTATACACTTCATCATTTGTAGCATTGAGCATTCTAAGTGTTCCCCGGCGCCTGTGGATGCATTTTGATATTGATTTCTTTATTTAAATGGAGTTCGGATGGAATTGGACGTCAATAGTTAAATAATGGGTCGGGAACAGTACAACGACTCGTGATAATGAAATTCAACCAGCTTTATTATTTTCAAACACGAACATTTTTAGGTTTGGAATCGAATTTTATGCCTCAGCGGAACCTGCAGCTGCTTGGAGGCCAAGCCTGAGATTACGTTCTTCTGAGAGCTGTTTTTCCGAAGTCTGCAAGTGCTTGTTCGTTGGTACCCTCTCCCTAAATTTTCTCATACCTGCCAGTCTCCAAGTTCAGCCTTGACACTTGCTCCTGCAACAAGTTGGTACCAATCTCCACAAGCTTTTGCATATTACCGTTAGTCGAAATATCAACGGATGTAGTATCACCCTCCAACGTGTCAACCTGCGCGAGTAGTCGGTAACCAACACCAGGAAATTTTAAGTATGGATGATGTTATTATAAGAACAAATTATTCATATTGGCATGATCATGATGAACAAGTAGAAATTAACAGTGAATATATATTGGTAACTGGATTCGAAGGTAGCTGTCCTTGGAACCAGAGCTTCGAAAACGTGTGGATACATGAAGGTCAACTATATATGAGCTTGCATCACCAAAAATTTCGAGTAGGGGTGTTTTGCCGTTGTCATAGAACCAACTGACAAGGCCCCATTTGGAGGCTGTGGCTGCACAATACTTTAACTCTTGCTTGGTTACACCAGTGCCTAGTGATAACGCTAGCACCTGTGTGATGTCCAGTGGTTTTAAGGTTTCCTTCGCGATGTGGCTTAGAGCCAGCAGTGTCTACAGGTTTAGATTAAATTGGTCAGTGGTTAGTTACTCCACATCATATATATCAGATTAGATTATTGTAGACTTTGATAAAGCTACCCCAGCTTCAGAAACTTATTAATTAAGAGACTTACAGGATTATTTGCAGCAATTCCACCATCAAAAAGATCAAAGCTGCGGGTTCCTTCAGTGGTATCATTAATTTTCATGTTGAAGGAGTGAGGTGGGAAGAAGGTGGGAGCTGCAGAGGTGCTGACGCATGTGTCAGCCAGCCGAGCATTCTTCGAAGCATTTGTTTTGCCCTATACAGAATTCAAATAAAATCAACGTTAAACTATGCAATTTTTACTTCAGCAATAATTAAAGAACACCTTAGAATTCTTCAGCTTTGTAGTATCATACATCGATTGTTGAGAAGATGACAGGCTGGAGTAGCTTGATATCAAAAGCTGGTATAACCACATTTGTTAGGGTATCTGTCACAGTCTTCTCTCCTAGCAGCTCGTTTGTAAAATAGGCGTAGGAGAAATCACCAGTGATACCAAGTTGTCTTTTGATGTGCTGGGTAACTGAGAAGGAAAAGCTAGAGACCTTAAGACAGCCTTTTTTCCTTTCCACGTATAAAGGAGTAAGTATTCTCTTTTCCATCGTAAAATTCTTCCCGATCAAATTGCGCCAAGGACTATCCAAAAGAAGATGACAGGCATCCATTTCCAGAATATCACATTGTATATTATCTTCATAAAATTTTTCAATTGAGAAACTCAAATTACAAGTCTCAGTTACCTTAACAGTGGTACCCTTATTAACTCAACTTATACTATAAGGTTGCCGGTGTTTCTCAGTAGGTAACTGAAGCGTTTTCACCAATGCCTGTGAAACCACATTCTCATTACTACCGGTGTCTATAATCATATTACATACATTTTGTTTAATAGTGCAGTGAGTCCGAAAAAATGCATGTCGTTGTGAGCAGAGATTGCCTTTGGGGGAAAACAACAATTTCTCCAAAATGCATGCCAACCGTTCTCCATCATCCCCATCAATAATCTCCACCTCCACGTCTTCTCTAGAAACAGTGTTCTTCATCAATGTCAAGACCACCATCAGCAATTTACAATTATCTCTGCTGGGGACATTCATGAGATCTCTGTCCTGGTTGGTTGCAGCGATAGCACTTTTGGAGAATAGGCCTTGCATAAGGATTGGGTTTAGCCATAGAGTTTTGACCCTTCAAAGGTTCTGAAACAGAGGTACACACAAAATCAGCTTTGGGTTGACTCTCTGGTCCTTGGTCCACCACATTCCTATGAAATGTTGCACGTCTCAATAGAGACAACTGCTCCTCAACTCTCGTTGCTAATTCAACAGCATGAGATAATTTCCAAATGGTCTTTAAAGCCAGTTTTTCTTAAATGGTCTCATGTAAGCCGCTAAGATATCTAGCCATTAAATGATCTTCTAACTCTGAAAGGTTGACTCGAGCACTTAAACGATAGAACTCTTTTGTATAATCTTTAACTGAATGCCCTTTTAGCCTGCAATTATGATACTGTCTGTAGATTAATTGCTCAAAATCTGGTGCAAAAATTGTTCCCATAAAAGATGCCTTATGCAAGCCCATAGACATATAGGTAGCTTGCTCTCTTACCTCCTATTTGACTGCAATTGATCCCACCATACAACTGCTCCACCTCGTAGCTTGTATGCCATTAACTTCACTTGTTTTTCTTCAAGTACATGCATATATTCAAAATAGTTCTTGACACTATGAAGCCAATCGGAAAGCCTTCAACATCAAGCTACCCATCAAAACTAGGAATGTCAACATTAATATTATAATCCATCTCATGTGGAATATGTTGATTGCGTCTTGGCCTCTGAGGACGCCAATTATGCATAGTCCACCTCTGGACTTCCTCATCTGTATCATATTCATCCCTTTTGCCATTTCGAGGATTCTGAGTAGCATCATCTGAGTCAGAATTAGATCCTTGACAACCAGTTCGAGGAAAGACCCTTTCATGGTTACGTCGTCGATCACCTTTTTGTGGACCACCTTCCACTCTTTCAACCGGTTGTGCAATCATGTCCATAGTACGCCTCAAATTTGCTACTATTCCATCCATGTGTTGCTCTATATTAGAAACAGCAGTCCATAACTCTATAATGCCACGACCTCCACCGGTAGCGTGACCATCACCACCTTCAATCCGAGCTGATACTATATTTCTGTCATTCTAAAAGTTGTCCTCTCCACATGACTCATGCGATATATGAAAAGGAAAACACGTAACAGAAACAACAAACTATGCCAAAACAAAAATTAAGCTCATAACAAAAAAGAAAACAAATAACAAGGTGGTGCCAGGTGTAGAGCCACACGTCTACATCATTACCATCAACAAAAAATTAAATAAATTAAGAAAGGCCCTGAGAATAGAGCTGAGAAAAGGCTGCGGTCGGTTTGCTGTCTTGCAGGCGAGGTTTACCTAAAGCATGGATTCAAGAGAGGCTAAAATAGTGCCAGGAATGAGACCTCTAACGCCACCTCTATCAATGCTCAGAACAGTTTTTATCCTTCCTGTTTGACATGGCTCCATGTTCCTTTAAAAGAAACTTCAGATGTTTGGTGTCCATATATGTAGTAGTAATGTTACGTGTATAAAATATGTATCTCAACTGTGATGTAACATGTGGTAAGATGAATTTATTAGTTTTTTTTTTCACCACATTAGTTCCAATACAGGCTTTATATCCATAAAATTATTGAAAAAATATAACTAGTAGTTAGGACAAATGTATTTAATAATTAGAGAAGCATTAATTATATATTAAAGTTAAAATCTACACGTGATCATTTCCTTAAAAATTAATGAAGAATTTTTTTAAGTAAGGAAAAAATCTTGGTTCATAGTTGATATATAATAACTTTATTTTTTAAGTGAGGTATCCTAGGTATATGAACTTAATTATAAATAATTCTAAAAAAGGAAAAAGAACTAAAAAAAAACTAATTAATTAAGTCAACTTATATAGAGATTAACCAAAAAACAGATCCCTCCTTGTATCATTAAAGAAGTTTATAACCTCTCTGCAATTAAGCACGTTATATTATTAGCCCTACTGAATTTGTTGAAAGTTTCGAAATAAGTTCTTGCATGTCAATAAAGTAAGTTAATTCTCATCTAAACATTGTTTAAATTAATATAGCCACTTTTCTTTTCATCATGTTATTAAATTAATCTCTATTAAAAGAAAATAGAGATTTTATATATTTTAAAAGAAGACTCTTCATCTAACTAATGTCTTTTGTCACATTTTTCTTTTTAATTTTTTTTACATAATATTATTTATTCTAATATATAATTGTGTAAAATATTATTGGATTGAATTAAATTGGATTTCAATATATTTCAAGTCAAATTAAATTTTAGATATTTATCATTTTCTCATACTATCATAATCTCATCATAAGAGTTGAAATAATTACGGGCATGTGCCCTGAGCTTTTTATTGATTTTTTTATTTAAAAGAAGTTCCAATCAAATTGGAATTCAATAACTAAATAATAATAAGTGATCCATTTCCACCACCCCTCATTTCAGTCCATGCAAGCTCCCATATTATTCAGCCCATACAAGACCACCATGAAGCCCACAAAGTTCAAGAAAATGAAGTTTCAAGTAAGAATGAAAGCCCAACCCGAATTAGAAATCTGCCCACCTTGCCTTCATTATGTGTTATGTCATTTAAGGCTCATTTTATTGTTTTTAAAAGCCTGTATTTTATTGTTTTTAAAAGCCTGTATGGGTATGATAATGTTAGTAGGCTTTGATTTTTGTAAAAAACCTTTAAGGCCATTAGGATGCAATATAATTCAATTGGACCCTAACTAATTGAATTATGTGGCCTTTTTAATGTTTTACTTTAATGTAATTCATGTTGTTTAATTATAATCTAGTTTAATTCTTCTAAGGGTGGTCTTTTATGTCTTTTTCACCTATTTAAGAAGCCTAGTATATAAGGTTTTCTTTTGTAATATTTTGTTTAGACTTTGACATTTGAATGAAATTAAACACTTATGTGTGTTTGAGAGAGTTTTCTCTCTTGTTTATCAATTTTTACCCATTCCAAACCAAGGATTGGTAGTGATTAGCTTCAAGTTGATGAATTTATTTCGTTTATGCTTGAAGTATCATATTTGGTATTAATTCTAGTAAGTATTTTTTTTACTTATATGTGCGTTATTTGGTGGAAACAAATCAAGTTGGTGTTCAAACTTGTTCTCAAAAATCACTGTTCACAGAATATAAATTTGTCATTTTGAGCCCAAATTCACTTCACACAAGAAATAACTTATATGTGTTGTTTGTGTTGAAGCTTTGTTAGTTAAATTTGAATATTATGGTTGATTTTAGTGTTGTTTTAGGGGCTTCCCAAATTTGTTCATGCTTGGTTGTTTGTGGAAATTTGATTGTTGTTAAGTTGAAATATAAGGAGATTTGGGGCTGCCCATTGAGTTATACTTGAAGGTGATATGCTGTGTTTTTGGGTGCAAAAGATGGCTGCCCGAAATTGAATTTTGGTTGGATTAATAGAAATCACTCCATTTGGCTTGAAATGCATGTCAAAATGCATCACTAAGTGGGTTACAACAACCTCATGATTAAGAAATTCCACCAGTTTATTGTTAATTTTCAAAGACAAATTAAACCTTTATTATTATGTTTGGAATGGATTTTGATGCCTCAAACGGAACTTTCAGTTGCTTCCTGCAGCCTGAGCTTACGTTCTTCCGAGAGCTGCTTTGCAAAGTATGCAAGAGCATCTTCGTTGGTACCCTCTCCCTCAATCTTCTCATACCTGCCAGTCTCCAAGTTCACCCTTGACACTTGCTCCTGCAACAAGTTGGTACCAATCTTTACAAGCTCTTGCATATTATCGATAGTCGCAATATCAACGAATGCAGCATCACCCTCTAACGTGTCAACCTGTGCGAGTAGTAGGTAACCAACAGCAGCAAATGTTAAAGCATGAATGATGTTGTAAGAACAAATTATACAGAGTCAAATTGGTACCTGGATTCGAAGGTAGCTGCGCTTGGAGCCAAAGCTTTGAAAATGTGTGGATACATGAGTGTCAACTAAATCTGAGCTTGCATCAGCAAAAATTTCGAGAAGGGGTATTCTGCCGTTCTCATAGAGCCAACTGACAGTGCCCCATTTCGAGGCCGCGGCTGCACTATATTTCAACTCTTCCTTATAATTGGCTACTCCAGTGCCTAGTGATAACACTAGCAACTGCGAGATGTCCGGTGGATTTAAGATTTCCTTTGAGATGAGGCTTAGAGCCAGCATTGTCTACAGATTGAGATAAAATTGGTCGGCTGTTTAGGTAATCACTTCATATACGTTAATAAATATCAGATATATTATAGAAAGAGCAAACTTATAGCTAGCTCATGCTATATAGAGATATTTGTTAAAGCTACTCGAACTTCAGAAAAACTAATTATTAGATACTTACAGGATTATTTGCAGCAACTCCACCATCAACAAGATCAAAGCTGCGCTTGCGGGTTTCGTCAGTGGGATCCTTAATCTCGAAGAAGTGAGGTGGGAAGAAAGTGGGAGCTGCAGAGGTGCTTGTGCATACGTCAGCAAGCCGAGCATTCTTCAGAGCAAATTTTTTTGCCTGTAAAGAAATTGAAAATCAATGGTTACTATGCAATTCTTCCTTGTAGCAATAGTTAAAGAATATGATAGAATTCTACAGCTTTCCAAGTAGTATGTTACATCGTTTGTTGAGAAGATCACAGGCTGCAGTAGCTTGATGTCAAAAGCTGGTATAACTACATCTGTTAGGGTATCTTTCACAGTCGTATCTCCTAGCAGCTGGTTTATAATTGTCCGAAGGTACTTCCCATCGTACTCTGGTCCCGTGAATGTCCTTCTCACTAAGCTTGCAATCGGACTCAAGAAATTACAGCGACTGATCTCAAAGAAAAATTCTTTCATCAGATCGTACCCTACTCTCGGTTGTAACAAAGAACTATAAAATCACTTACATATGTAATTTATCAGATAAATTACATTGGAAACTCTCATATTCGAGATTTTAAAAAGATGTATTTGATAAAGTTTCCATTAGATCAAAGATTGTATGATCAATACACTTAATACGTGTAGTATATTAATAATTAATCCATTAATTAAATTTACCTAGATTGAGGGAAAATCTTAGGACAATGCTCAAGATAGAAGTCGTTGATATCCTTAGCAGCATACATGGGTCTTCCCTCCTTGTTTGGCGCTGTAAGCATGGTGGTTATCAACCCACCTGTGCTTGTTCCTGCAACAATGTCGAAATAATCTGCGATTCTTGCATTTGCTCCATCCA
>JANLJB010028302.1:0-10521 GCA_026212285.1 Bursera cuneata
GAGGGATACCTCGTATGACCATACGGGAGGTTACGACTAGAGTTTAGGGATACGTAGGTGCCGGTAGGGTATGGAATGGGCAATACGCGGGTGATACGCATATGTCCGCGGGTTACGGAACGGATGAGACGAATAGTGAGAAGTTCGGATATACGGAATGTGAGATATGGTACATGGGTGTACATGTGTTACGAGATGTACATGTCATGGGAATAGGGTATCTGTGTATTGTGGGATGGATGAGGCACGAGGGTGTCTGAGAACGTGTCCGTAAGTAGTGGGGCTTATGGGACACGGGTAGTTAGTGAATATATGTCATGGGATAAGTGAGCCGTATGTGAGTGAGACTGGACGGGCTAGAGGTAGTCATCGAACGGTCTTAGAACCGGATGACATATATATGGTAGTGTGACCGAGGTGGGCTCAGTACGGACTATAGATGAGTAGTAGGGAGTTTGTAGTGCGGATTAGGTACCGGTATGTAGGGGTACAGTGATGGACGTACACGTTAGGTTTAACGTGAGTGAGGATCATGTGGATAGATCCCGGACTGTTCTGTCTGAGTGTACGGGAGTCCGAGGGGAGGGCTTGTGATAGATATTCGATCGCCGGGCTTTGCGTGCAGGGATCGATCAGTCGTGGATAGTCTTGCTTAGGCGCAGTTATCCGAGGGATGTGAGGACTGACTTGTTGGTAGACAGTAATCCGTTGGTGTACGGATTGGTGAATTGGTAAGCGTTATGAGATACAAGTGGTTGTGTGGCTAGCGATGATTACGAGTGAGAGCGAGAAACGTATGATAGTGATATTAGGGTGTACGAAAGGTATGGTATGACTAGGTGTGTTTGTGTGTGACTGTGTGATGCATGCATGTAGGTAAAATGTTATAGAACTGTATAGTGTTAGAAATTCCTACTGGGCTGTGTTGCTCATTCCTTCCTCCACAGGTACTCGAGGTCAGGAGTCTAGCAGAGATGGTCTGGAGCTCACGTAGAGGATCTCGGACAGTCACGGTTATATATGGATAGTCAGAGTGAGTCGTTACTATGTATTATTTAAAAAGAAAAATTTTGTAACCCGTTTTTCAGTATAAATGTTTTATTGAAAGGTATTTTACTGATTTTTATTTACTTTTATTTTATTTATTTACATAGTCACCCCAGGGTTCCTGTATGAGGGATTCCGGGCCATGACATGGTCCCAAAGGGGAGTGTTGTAAATCAACAATGTGAATTAATAATGTAAATGTGGGGTCAACTATTTAATTATAGTGGGACCCATATAATTATTATAGCCTTCTACAGGGAGGGAGGCAACATAAAAACCCCTTCCCCCTTTCATTTCAAGACATACCGAAGAGCATTATCTTCTCCCCTCTCTCTCCCCCTCTCTCTTGGTTAATAACTTCTTAGTCCCTAAGTTTTAATGTTTTACAATTACACCCCTAAGATGTAAAATATCAATTACACCCCTTAATTGTAATATATCAGCTACACCCCTAATTGTCTAATATACTATAGTCCCTCAGTTTTAGCTCATTACAAATATACCCCTAATTATATTATATCGCTAATAGGCTTGTTTTACAATAATGTCTTTGTTTTAAGTTCCCCAACAGTTGACTCTCCTGCAAAAAAGTTAGTCATAAATAAAAAATACAAACTCCCATCAACTCCTACGTCGGTAAATCAACTGTTTCATGGCGAAGTCGAGAAAAAGATTGTTAATATCTGCACTGAGATTAATAATAACTTATAAGATAAATCACTTTTCACATCAGAATGTAACAATTTTACTGCGTAGGTACACTTAACCATCACTTTACTTTCTTATCACAAAAATAAAAACATCAAAAAGTTTTCATATCCGGCAAAACCACCACAAATGGTTTCACAAAATGTTTTAAAGAATCAAATCAACTCAAATCAAAACCGTCAGAAGGAAACCAATCAAGTATATCTACAACAAGTATAATTTTATTCAAAAAACTAAAATTGTTCAGTATTACAAGTATGGTTTTCTTAGTATTAAAAGAATAAAAAATTTATAAATAAACAAGTTGTATATACACTTATAACCAACGATTAAACAAAAGAACCCCATCAATTGGATTCCCATTTTTTAATCAACTATGGGTAAATCTACTTATGAACTCTAGACATTATTGAACTCACTACTTTTTTTTCTCTAAGATAAATGGTGTGATCATTTGACCACTTATTTATTCTGAATGTGAGAAACTAAATGAGCTCAACATGTTTACCATTTCATCTTGTAAAAACTGCAAAACACTTTTCTGCTTTTCATGCAAACTCTGTACCATTTCATCTTGTAAAAACTGCAAAACACTTTTCTGCTTTTCATGCGAACTCTGTGTTTTGACCTGAACTTTTGAAGCTTCCATTGTTTCCTGTAAAATGACGATGGGAGTGCATGACATGCAGTACATGAAATGATGAAATTTACAGAATCAGAAAACAACATACTAACCTTGAACCCAGTGGAGCTCTTTATCTGCAAAATTTCTCGAGTCAATCACATTTGATGTTCATAAATTGCAATTCCTTAAATGCATCAATAGGGTCAACCTCTGGCATTTAGTTAAATCAATTATCTTCTGTGATCATTCAGACTGATTTTCATGTCTACCAAATCTTTTCCATTGTCGATTGACATTAAATCCATTCGCATTCAACTAAATCAAAGTGTTGCTGTATTTTGAAATTAAAAAAAAATGAAAAGAAAAGTGATTAGTAACAGCAAAAATATGACAAATTTAACAACATTCACACACCTTGTTTTACACTATCTTAATGCAAATCCCAGGGTCTCTTTGCAAATGGGATCAAGGTCATGCCAATAGGCTAAAGCTAAAAGGACACCTTGTTCCAAAGCAATATACAAGAAGATAGTCTATTACAGTTTTGCAAAACAAGCTGATTCCAGACTTCCAGTCATTATCAACAGCAATCTTAATAGGATTGCCATCAACATTGTCTGAGAAATCTAAAAGGGGAAACTTGAAAGATAGCCAGATTTTAGGGGATGCTAAGGAAAAATAGCCTAACTCAATAATCTTTGGATCAACTAGACAACAAGTCAACGGGTCAACAGTTTAGTCAATGGGTTAACAGTTCACCTCAATAGGTCAATGGGTTCATTAAAGGGTTAACGACATTGCCTAGATAGATCCCAAGATTATTGAGTTAGATTATTTTTCCTTCGCTTAAATCTGAAAGGCCCTCTGTTTCCCAAACTGAGCTACAAAAAAGGTTTGCCATCATTCTTTGGTCTTCTTGTTGCTGTGAAGAGGATCGTGTAATACACAATGCAAAACTTGAAATATTAAAAATAATGAATTCTAATAATTCATGACATTGCTGTAACACCCACAACTTTAGGTAGAAAAGAGGAAACATATTAGGCTGTTTCTGGATACATGTTTTAGTTGTTTTCTTTTTTAACATTTCAATTTGAGTGTCTCATAAAATGTGTGAGAAGTGTTTAAATACATGTCTTATTTTGAAAACAACCAAAAAAAAAAACTAGTTAAGGAATACACAACCAACAGCACAATTTTGCATAAAATTGAAAACTACTTTTAACTCTTAAAACTCTCTCAAATTTTTTACAGTTTTTTTCACTTACTGAACTTTCCCTTCTCAAGATGTTCAGCTTTCTCTCTCCTCTTCTATTTACTCTTCTTCTTCTTACATCCAAACCACAACACTTTGTTATTTTTTCATCACCAAAGTAGAAGCATATATGGTAATAATCAACCATACTGTCTTATTGTTTATTTTAAAAAAAAAAAAATCCCTTTGGAAGCCTTTATTAACATTGATTGACTGTTTGGTGTTTTCTTCCAAATTGCAACAGCCACAACCTCATTTTTGTCGGTTTGGGTAGACTGAGAAATGTAAACAACAACTTGATCTTGGGATTAATCAGTTCTTTCTTCCTTAATCTGTTGCTTATGTATTTTTTTATGTTTTAAGTTTTCTTGTTATGTCTTGATCTTACATTTTCTTCTTTTATATGCTACGGCCATGATCTTTATATGCTCCTGAGTTAATCTAATACATATTTTTCCAGTTATTTTGTACTGTTGTCTTGTAATATTTTGTGAGAAAAAATTGCTAATTTCCATATGTATATATTGCAGTGTTCCTGTATTTTCTTGCAAGAATAATGCAGAAATAAAAAGCAAAGGCTGCTAGTTCTCTCTCTGAGGAAATTGCATCAATATGCAGCATACAGCCCATAAACCTGAGTTGTGTCCTACAGTTTTTCTAGCTCTATTTTCTGGGCTTGAACAGGCAGCAAAATACTGCTGCTTCCAGGCCTAAAAACAGGCAGCAATATGCAGTGAACCCATTCCAGGCCAGAAAACTTGGCTTGAAACTGCAAAAATCTGCAGTTCGCAGCCATCATTCTAGGTTGTTAATTGAGCATTTTCTGATTTGCATGTAATTTAGAATTGAATAAAGAATTTGGAAAATCAAAAAATCTAAGTAAAAGGAAAAGAAGAATGAATTGATGAAATATTGCTTGGTCTTCACTGGGAACTTGAGCAAGGAGTAGTAGTTTTTGCTTGGTCTTCACTGGGAACTTGAGCAAGGAGTAGTAGTTTTTTGGGATTTTTAGAATTTGAAAGCGAGAACCCCTTTCTTTTTCCTTGTTTGAACCTCCTTTCGATCTCCCTCATTTGACAAAGCTAGCTTGAAGAAGGGGAAAAGGAGGGAAAGGTTTGTGAGAGGGGTTGGGGCAATCCTAGTATTCAATGTAATTGGCTAACACTTACCGAATAACGATCAGGAAGGCGAGTGTAATGTTTCAAGGAACTAGACAGATCAAGGGTCAGGAATCACTTAAAAAACAGGATCTGCTCTGTGTTAGACCTCCAATACGTTGAACGTATGTTAGGAGGAATATGGGTAAAACAATAGGGACTTAAGTGAAAATATAAAGGAATTATTTTCTTAAGTGAAGTATCTCAATTTGTTATTGATGAGGTAGTAGTTGGTGAATGGAAAATCAGTTAGGATGGGGGATATAAAGGAAGAGGAGAGAGAGAGAAAGGCAGGGCAAATTGGGTAAAGTAGAATTCTACTAGAGAGAAGTAGTGGCTCTCAAAATCCACTTATAATTTTTCTATCTCTCTATAATTACTGTTCATAGTTGAATACTGTTCATAGATATTTTACTTTACATTCGTATGAAATACGTAAAAGAAGTCTAATTCATCTCTCTTTCTTTCGACATCTCTCCTTCTTTATTATTCTTCACTGTTCATTTAACCTAAAAATCCCAGATCTAGACTACTATCAAACATAAGCTTTTGGGTTCCTATCAAAATTGGTATCAGAGCCATGATGAGAATAGACAGTCGAGTGGACCAGTTAGATGTGACAGCAGCAATGCTGCAGACACAGCTTCCGTTGGTCGAGTAGACGCTCACCGCCCTGGTAGAGCGGATAGAGAAGCTCAATGAGAATCTGTTGAAGCTTGAAGAAAACTTATGGGTCGGGTTGCAAGCGAACCGAAGTCAGAGATTCCATCTAGAAGTTCTAGTGATGGTCGACACATCTGGTGCAGGAGGAGGAGCTGATACTGACGATGAGTGGGGAGGGATCTGCCATGCGAGCCGTTTGTGGCGCCGTTAAGCTGAGATACAAGAAACTGGAATTATCGATATTTAACGACGAGGACCCCGATTCGTGGATCTTCCGTGCTAACAGGTATTTTTCTATGAATAAGCTGTCTGATATTGAGCGGGTTATGGCTGCAAATGTTTGTATGGAGGGTGTGGCCTTGTCGTGGTTCCAATGGTAGGAAGGTAGATTCGAAGCTAGGCTCATTTGAAACTATTGTTATTACAACATTTCGGTAATACTCAGTTGGGATCATTGCATACACGATTTCTGGTGGTAAAGCAAGAGGGTACAGTAGCAAAATATCGTGAGAGATTTGAGACCCTATCAGCTCCATTAAAAAATGTTTCCCTGAGACATTAGAGGGGTTGTTTATCAATGGTCTTGAGGACAAAATACAAGCTGAAGTGTTAATGTTGAAACCTGACAGTCTAACAGGAATTATGGAATTGGCCAAACGGTGGAAGAGAAGAATTGGGTCCTGAAAAGAGCTCAAGAAAAGAAGAGGTACCAACCACCTCGTACTACAGTGCTTAATCCTCTGCGACTGGAACAACGAACAGTGAATTGGGTGCCTAACCTAGTTACATCTATTCCAGAGAAACACTTGGTTTCACATCCTTTCAAAAAGCTTTCAGCCTCAGAGCTCCAAGCAAAACGAGAGAAATGATTGTGTTATCTTTATGATGAAAAATTTACCATTGGGCATCGGTGGAAACAAAAAGAATTGCAAGTGTTCGTTGTGCATGATGACAAGGATGAGGAGACAAAAGACATTAAAGAAAATTTGATTGTTCCTAATACAGTTAAAGGAGTAGAACTTGCCTTAAACTCAGTAGTGGGTTTAACCTCCCCTAGAACCATGAAGTTAAGTGGTCAATTGGCAGGGCAAGAAGTCATTGTTTTGATTGATTGCGGGGCTACTCACAATTTTATATCAAAGAAGCTTGTGAAGCAATTGGGACTACCAATGACAGAGATGAGTAATTATGGTGATGATGGGAATAGAAGAGTCAGTTCAAGGTAATGGAGTGTGTAAGGATATTGTGCTTACTTTGCAATCCTTGACGGTGGTAGGGGAATTTTTACCTCTGAATTTGGGAAGTTTGGACGTAATTCTTGGGGTTCATTGGTTGGCCACATTAGGAACAATGCAAGCTAAGTTGGATCAATTAACAACGCGCATCAAGGTAGGGGACAGCCAAATGATCCCACAGGGTGACCCGAGTCTTAGCAAGACCTTGGTATCCCTAAAATCGATGATGAAAACTTTGCAACAAGTGGGTCAAGGAGTCATGGTAGAGCTTAGATGTCTTATAACGGATATTACACACCTACGGAGCCTGCCCCCGTTGAAATTGAGAGCTTATTGAAAGAGTTTGCTGATGTTTTCAAGGCGCCAGAGGACTTACCTCCTATGCGGGAACACGATCATGCAATTGTTTTGAGGGAAGGAACGAGTCCAGTGAGTGTTCGTCCTTATTGATATCCACATGCTCAAAAGACAAAGATTGAACGCTTGGTGTCTGAGATGCTGGCAGCCAAGATCATCCAGCCCAATGTGAGTCCATTTTCAAGCCCGGTTCCATTGGTTAAGAAAAAAGATGGTAGTTGGCGATTCTGTGTTGATTATTAGGCACTAAATAAGGCTACAGTTTCAGATCGATTTCCCATCCCCACTATTGATGAACTCCTAGATGAGTTGCATGGTGTAACAGTGTTTTCTAAGTTGAATTTGAAGTCTGGTTATCATCAAATTCTTGTTTAGGCTTGTGATGTGCATAAGACAGCCTTTAGGACTCATAAGGGACACTATGAATTTCAGGTTATGTCTTAAGGGTTAACCAACGCCCCTACCACTTTCTAGGCTTTGATAATTCAGTTTTCATAGGAGTATTGCGCAAACATGTTCTGGTTTTCTTTGATGATATTCTTGTCTACAGCCCAACCCAAGAAGACCATCAAGTTCATCTCTGAGATACTTTACAAACATTACGAC
The DNA here is from genome assembly GCA_026212285.1 of Bursera cuneata. Taxonomy (NCBI): domain Eukaryota; kingdom Viridiplantae; phylum Streptophyta; class Magnoliopsida; order Sapindales; family Burseraceae; genus Bursera; species Bursera cuneata. The sequence goes on from JANLJB010028302.1 coordinate 7,654, forward strand.
TGCACCAATTGTTTACTAACACCGAAACAAATGTTGCTTTGCCCAATCAACCTTGGAATACTTAGGTCATATCATTTTTGCGGAAGGAGTGGCAGCTAATCCATCTACGATAACCGCGATGCAAAATTGGCCCTAACCCACGAATATTAGAGAGTTGCGAGGGTTTTTAGGCTTGACAGGTTATTACAAACACTTTGTAGCGGATTATGGCAAGATTGCTGAACCTCTAACCAGTCAATTAAGGAAAGAGAGTTTTGGTTGGTCCTCGAACGCTTCTAGTGCATTTAACCAACTCAAGCAAGCCATGTCAACCGTTCTTGTACTCGCACTCCCTGATTTTGCTTCTGATTTCATGGTTGAAACTGATGCTTTGGGAGTAGGACTTGGCGCTGTTTATCTCAACATAAATGACCTATAGCATTTTTTAGCCAAGTTTTATCTCCACGAGCCCGTCTAAAATCTGTTTATAAGCGCGAACTTATGGCTATAGTCCTCAGTATTTAAAAGTGGAGGCACTACTTGTTAGGTCGACATTTCATTGTCAAGACTGATCAAATGAGTCTCAAATATTTACTGGAGCAACGGCTAGTTAATTATGAATATCATAAGTGGGTTACCAAATTGCTGGGGTATGATTTTAAGGTCCATTATCAGCCATGTTTAGACAATAAAGCGGCTGATGCTCTTCCACGATTCTCTTCTGAAGTCCTCCTTTCTGTTTTGTCTATTCCTCATGTTCTTAATCTAGGTGAATTGGAACAACAGGTTGCTCTGAATGCAGGTTTAGCTAATCATTTGACTCTTCTGCACCAGGATCCTTAGGCCCGTCCTTATTGGTCTCTTTATAATAATCTCCTAACGTACAAAGGATGATTGATATTGCCGAAAGGTTCTTCCCTAATCCCTCTTCTATTACAAGAATTTCATGATAGTCCAATAGGGGGCATTCAGGTTTATTACAGACTTATAAACGGGCGTTAGCTAAGCTATTTTAGGCAGGCATGAAACGTTACGTTCAAACTTTCGTTAAGAAATGTGGGACATGTCAACAGAACAAAATTTGGCTTTATCTCCTGCTGGTTTGCTCCAACCATTGCCTATTCTAGAGGCTATTTGGGAAGACGTAACTATGGATTTTATAGAAAGACTTTCAAAATCCCATGGCATGGACACAATTTTGGTGGTTGTTGACCGCCTTATTAAATATGGACACTTTGTTCCTCTCAAACATCCCTTCACAGCCAAGGTAGCTGCTGAATTGTTTGTATCTTCTGTGGTCAAGCTACATGGGTTCCCTCGCTCTATCATTTCTGACCGAGACAAAATTTTTATTAGTTTCTTCTGGATTGAACTATTTCGTGTGCAAGGTACTACCCTCCATCGGAACACAAGTACCATCCTCAAACCGAAGGTCAATGCAAAGTGGTTAACCCGTAGCTTAGAAACCCTATTTGCATTGCTTCGCTGAAGGCCATCCAAAGGAGTGGCTCAAATGACTGCCTTGGGCCAAACATTGGTATAATACTTCTTTTCATTCTTCAACGAAATTCACACCCTTCTGCATTGTCTGTGGCCTGGATCCTCCTCAATTACTTTGGGTAGGGGATTTTGCATCTCCAAGTTCTTTCGTAGATCAGCTACTCCATCAACGATATGCCATGCTTGAAGAATTGAAAGCACACTTGGCCCCTGCTCAGACCAAAATGAAAACTCAAGCTAATGTGCATAGGCGTGACATTCATTTTGAGGTAGGTGATCTTCTTTATCTCAAACTCCGTCCTTATCGACATCGCTCCCTTGCTGCCTGCGCCAATGAGAAGTTATCTCCTCGTGGTTTTGGCCCTTATCCGATTCTCCAACACATTAGTTCTGTGGCTTATAAGTTGGCTCTTCTGAACACCGCTTCCATCCATCCTGTGTTTCATGTTTCTTAGTTGAAGCGTGACATCTCTCCTACTGCCCCATGTCAACCCTTTCGACGAGTGCTTGACACTGATCTGGTTTGGCATGTTGAACCTTTTCAGGTGCTGGGTATTCGTTCCGCTAGTGGTTCTTCTGCAACTAATTCTGAGGTCTTGATTCAATGGAAAGATTTATCTGCTTTTGAAGCGACTTAGGAACCTTTTGAGTTGATTTCTCAACAATTTCCTGATTTCCACCTTGAGGACAACGTGTTGCTTTTGGCGGATAGTAATGTTAGACCTCCAATATGTTGCACATATGTTAGGAGAAATAAGGGTAAAGCAATAGGGACTTAAGTGAAAATATAAAGGAATTATGTACTTATGTGAAGTATCTAAGTTTGTTATTGATAAGGTACTAATTGATGAATGGAAACAGTTAGGATAGGGGATATAAAGGAAGAGGAGGGAGAGAGAAAGGCGGGGAAAAATTGGGTAAAGTAGTGCTACAACTTAGAAAATGTTACCCAAGTGTAAGTAGTCTTAATTATAGTCCTCGGTGAGTCCAAATATCGTATCCATGGGGAGATTATTATCAAGATTAAATGGTCTTTATTTCAATGTCCAAAATCCAAGAACAAAAGAAAGGTAAACAAAGTGTTGATTGATTTTAGAGATAAAGTTACCAAATAAAATTAGATTCAAGTAAAAGAACGCTAAGGCATCAGAGATCCACACTCATTTAAATTGTAGAAAATATTCTTGGTCCTTTTTATAACTCAATTGAAATTAACTAAGGAGTAAAATCAATTGATAGATGAAAACGTTTTAGTTCACGAAAATATAAAATAAAATAACTATCTTTCAACGAATCGACAATATTTAAATAAACATGTACTTGATTTGTAAAAGAAATTTTCCAAGCATTCAAAGTGCCAACATGTCTACTATGAATCAAGGCTTTTGA
>JANLJB010028303.1:0-10524 GCA_026212285.1 Bursera cuneata
CATTAAAAGTCTATAAGTCTATAAAAGTCATTCAGTTATAAAAAGTCTTTAAAAATCTTAATTGAATACACCCCCCTTAGTCAATTGAGTGGCAAGAAACGGATTCTATCAATTTGGGATGTGATCAATGAATTTTTAGAAACATTTTAATGACTATTGATTAAAAGTGTAATAATTTGTGATACTTGAAGAGTAATTATTATTTTCTTCCATTATTAAACTCTCATTCATTGATTTTAATTGAGTAAATCTCATAAACTTTCTTAAAAATTTGTGAAAATCCTATAGCAAGACTACTTGTGATTTTGAAGATCCCCGCAGACCTTGTTTATTATTAATAAAGTAAATTGATTAAATTTTAACATTTTTCCTTTTTATTATGACCTTATTAGAATTGGTTGTAGTTGGTACGGGAGGCTTGTGAAAATTTTAAAACTACAAATGGCTATATAATATTTCGACAAACCTTAGAAAAGGTCTAAGAATTAAGATTTAATATATTTATTGGTGGTCAAATTTTGACATCTCCGTATAGCTCAATTCTGGCATATAACCCATCTATCAGACCACATCGGAGTAGATCAGCCATAGCCGATGATGTTTCGCAAAACGCATCAGCCGCAGCTATCATCCTACAATAGTATTTTTTTTACTCTTTGATTTATTTATATTATCTTATATATATTTACTAATTTCTAATAAAAATATTAAATTATTGATATTTTAATTATTTAATTATATACCTATTATGATTTTGGATATATAATTTAATAAATCTAAATATTACTATAACTATAAAATGTTTTATAAGATCATGTCTATTTAGTTTGTAAAATGTATACTTGGGTTATTTTCGTAACATCCTAATCTTAGTATTCCTACTATTAATATTTGAAAATAAATAAATTTTACGTAACACATGTTTATAACTTTAAATATACGATCTATAATCAACGCAAAATTAATAGATTACTACCTAAAGTCATGTATTTATTTAGTGTATACAAAATATTTCAAATTAATATGACATCAAGTGAATGGTAAGGTAATTACATCGATATTTATTGTTTTCATTTTCATGTATTCACCGTATTACTCACTTGATGCCGCATCAACTTGTATTACTCATTTATTTATAGTTTTAAATAGTATTTAAAAAATCTAAATATAAATATTAATGCTCATGTACAATAACCAAAAAAAAAAAAATGTTTTGAAATTAGTAAGGAGTGATTTTTTTTGTCAATAAATCATATGGGTTATAATTTTTTCAAAAATGAAATTATTATATTTTTTTGTCGATCAAATATTAATTATAATAAATCTATATGAATTATTATCTATGCATCTTTTATGAATCATGAAAAATATGCTAGGTTTTTGTAAAAGAATGATAGAAAAATAGGTATAATTCTAAACATATAACTATATTCATACGATTTAGATGATAAAATATTATTGGATGAATACAAATTAATAATAATTCAAAAAAATAACATAAATCTTAGAATTGTATTAATACTTCTAAAACGAATTATGTTATTAAATATAAAATTTAATCTGGATATAAGGTAGTTGGCTCGAATCTTAGAAGTTTGATCATTTTCATATTTTAGGTGCCATATTGGGACCCCACTAAAAGGCAAGTGTAATGTGCACTGGGGATATTTTCGTAAAAAAAAAAAAAAAAAAGGAAAAAAGAAAAGAAATTTTTTATTGTGCTTTCCACCAGGAGATTGGTGACNGGACCCCACTAAAAGTCAAGTGTAATGTGCACTGGGGATATTTTCGTAAAAAAAAAAAAAAAAAAAGGAAAAAAGAAAAGAAATTTTTTATTGTGCTTTCCACCAGGAGATTGGTGACTTCCCCTTGACTGTTAATTTTGCTAAGTTCCTTTCCCCTCAGCGTTAGGGTTTGCTGGCTTGATTATCACAATCTTCAACCAAAATTGGTACTTTCTCTCACTTTTTTCTGTCTCTTTTCTCTGTGTTTTATCATGTTTCTGTTATTCCGTATATTGATGATTCAGTAGTATTTGCGCATTGATACATGGTGATGATGGGTTCTCTGAGACTTTTTTCTTGTTTTTTCATATGGGTTTTGCTTATTTTATACGTTTTCTTTGATGGAGTAGTGTCTCTTTGTATTTGTATATAATGGTAACAGTAAGTTCTTAGTTCATTTTAGCTCGTTTTATGATCTGGGTTCGGTTTGTGTTTACTGTTTTATTATTGTCTTCATGGGTTTAGTCTTTGTGTATGTATAGTGATGATCGAGTGAAATTGAATTGGTAGTGAATACTAGCAAGGTTTTGAGTTTGATGTGTTTAGTGATCTGTGGAATGAAGATCGAGTGAAGGTGAAATTGAAATCAATAGTGTCTTGGAAAATGGATGTTCAAATTGCAATAGAAAATGAAGTTCATTGAGTAATACACAGAGAATTTTGTTTGTTTACTTGGTGGTGGTTGTTGCTGGATTTGTTCAATTTTATTCCCGGTTACTTCTCAGAAAGGCACTCAAGGAAGTGTGATTAAAAGGTCAGACCTTGATTAAAAGTGAAGATAAGTAAAAACTGAATTAAAAACAATGTTCAATAATTTAATACGTGTGAATGATTGGTAGAGAGCAAGTTGGATTGCTTCAAAAATGTTTTGGTTAGAGGTGACGTGTCGGTAAAAAAGAAAACTTTTAATTAGTTGAAACTATTGACATTCTTACAAATACTTCAAAAGTAAATCTATATAACCAAGGCATCCAAAGAGACTAAAATCAGAGAACATTTTTTCCTGCTCCATATTTCCTGATAATTCTTGAATTTTTTTAAAGAAATTGATATTCATTTTTCTGCAGGAATTTTTGGCTCATATACAGTCAAGTGAATTAATTGTTATCAATTAACATAAAAGCATAAGAAGGCCACATCACACCTTTGTAAGCAACAGATTTGCGTCCTTTTCCCTTGTTTTTGATTGATGACAATTAAGCAATAAGGAGAAAGTTTGCCTAGTGAATTGTTCAATTGATGAGGGACTGGGACAACACCTTCACTTTGCACAAATTATGACACTTGTGGATCACTAGGTCGGATCACTAGGTCATTATGCTTTGAAAGGTTGAAATCGAATTTGTCATATGTTATTTCCATTGTTAATTAATTATATATGTTTTATGTAATTTAGCCATTGGAATATTGATCCAATGTTGAAATTGTCACAATTTGCGTAGAAGTTTTTCCCTTTATTCTCTTTTTGGATAGTACTTATTCTAGTTTGAGTTTGATGGTGACCCTTTTTATTTTTTATTTCAGATTTTATTTTGTGGTTGCATAGTTAGATAAATGAAAGCTTTAATGACTGAAGACTTGTAAAAAATCAGATTTCAGTTTTGCTGAATTCGGCTGAAGGGGTTGCTAATACTGACAGTACTTGAAGTTTTTGTGATTGCCAGTAGTCATTGCAGAAGTAACTTCAATTGAACTGGGGTTGTGTTAAAGATGGTTGGGAATTTAGTGGTACCAGTGTCAACATGCCCCACAATGTTATCTTCATCAAGGACTACTCTTATTAACAGTTCTTTGAATTTTTTGCCATGTCTTCCACCAAAGCCAAAGGCAAAACTTACTCCTATAAGAGCTTTGTCTTCTGATACAGGACATAACCAACCACCCTCTTCTTCAGAAACAAAGAATCCACTGTCTGTTGTTTTGGATGTTCCTCGGAATATTTGGAGACAAACATTACGTCCACTGAGTGATTTTGGATTTGGGCGAAGGAGCATTTGGGAAGGTGGGGTGGGACTGTTTCTTGTATCGGGTACGGTACTTCTTGCTCTCAGTTTGGCTTGGTTGAGGGGTTTCCAATTGCGGTCTAAATTTAGGAAGTATTTGGCTGTGTTTGAGTTTTCTCAAGCTTGTGGTATTTGTACGGGGACACCTGTGAGGATTAGAGGGGTAACTGTTGGCAACGTTATCCGTGTTAATCCTTCTTTGAAGAACATTGAAGCAGTTGTTGAGGTTTGCTTCAGTGCCATAGTTTTGTCTCCTATATTTCTCTTTTATACTCTATCCAGTTTGACAGTGAAATTCATGAAGTGTGGAAAAGAATTAATTGAATTTAATTGGTTTATTTTTTAACTTAAATTGAGCATGTTCTTTTTGTAGGTTGAAGATGACAAAATTATAATACCCCGAAATTCACTGGTTGAGGTTAATCAGTCTGGTCTTCTGATGGAAACTATGATTGACATAACACCTAGGGAACCAATTCCAACACCTTCGCTTGGGCCCCTAGACCCAGAATGTGCTAAGGAAGGTCTAATTGTATGTGATAGACAAAAGATGAAGGGACGTCAAGGAGTCAGTTTGGACGAATTGGTAGGGATATTCACCCGTATTGGACGAGAAGTGGAGGAAATTGGTGTTGCTAATACCTATGCACTTGCTGAACGAGTTTCGTCTGTTGTTGAAGAGGCAAAACCACTACTTACAAAGGTGCGAAGTGCCCTTATATTTTTGTGTTTAAACGACAACAATTAATTCACTGCATAATTTAGTAGGATATTCCTGTAGCAAATTTCAACCAATTTCTTAAAAAAATTAAGTACTTTTTGGGAAATTCTAATAGGAGGAAAAAGGTTTTCTGATACTATTTTATTAGTTTAAAGTTATCGCAATTCGGTTTTCAGGCATATGTAGGAGAACAAGGACCTTAAGAAAATTTGTTGCAGCCACTTTATGAAAGGTAAAGATGTGAATATTAACAATGTTACCACTTTAAAGATTTTAACCGATCCCAAAAAGAAATTAAGCAACTAATCTGACTAACTAGAGATTCTGCCCTTTAGAGAAGGTATTAATAGGATCCTTGAATATTAAAATGGAGCTCACTAATAATTATGAGCAGTATTGCTGCAAACTCAAGAATATACTTCTAGTTTGAGATTTTTGAGTATATTTTAAATGGATGTGGTAATAAAAAGAGTGGGGCTGAATAAAATGGCTTGTGTTTGCTATAAGGTTGAAATTTTAAACTTGTCTGAAATTGGGGCTCAAATCATTTCAAATAAAGGCTTTCTGGAAAGAATGGTACAAGATGAACATCTTACTTGGCTGCCTGATTGTAAGATTTGATCAAAGATTAGTGGGAAGGAGCTTTTGGTATGAAGATTGACTGTTATATAGGCATATCCTGCGTTTGGCTCCATTGTAATAATCTTCAAGTGCATATGGCCATGTCAGCATAACAATCATGAATTGCTATAGCTCTTATTAGCTAGCTAATAAAGTTAGGAAAGTTCATTTTAATTTTCAATTAACCATCATGTAGGAGTGGAACACTTCACAAGTTTCCCTGGTTGGCCTGTTTATACATTTACATGATCATCAATATAGATCCACATTGCAAACAATATTTGATGTATTCTCATGCACATATCTTTGGCATTGATGTAGTGATGTCTCAGATTCAAGCCATGGCTGAAGATATTCAACCTTTGCTGGCTGAGGTTCGTGATAGTGGTCTTCTTAAGGAAGTTGATAATTTAACCAGAAGCCTTACGCAGGCTTCCGAGGATTTGAGGTGAATTCTTCTTTCTGTTCTGTTCATTTCTTCTTTTTGGATATTTGTTGCAAGATGTTGTACTACATGGTTACCGTTAGAAAGATGCTAAGTTGCATGGTGTAAAAAAGAAAGTCATACATGGGGAGAGAGAGATTGATAGAAGCCTGTGGAAGGTTGTGTCCACACTTGGTTACTAGTCTCCTGTAAGCCTGTAAGAGTGTTGTCCAACTGGGCCAAAGCTTCAAGGTTTTGAAAATTTTCTTTTGAAATTAACATAAAAAAGAAAGTTAAAATGAGGATTATATGTTGTGATAATAGCTATATGGCAATTTGATGTCTAAGTTAAAATGGCATTTTAAACTCGTCAAACCTAAGTACACTGACCAGGCTAAACATGCCAAACACCAAAAATTACTTGCCTAAGAGATGAGGGGCAGTGGCATTTAAGTTGCGTATCTTAAAATTACTTTGTGCTATAATCCAAAAAATTATAGTTTTTTAACTCATGTAAGTAGTCTCAGTATAGAATGGAAGTACAATTAAAATTGAAAATAATGTAAAACGTGGTTTGCATATAAGAGAGCAGCATTTGATGTGCGATTATGACAAGTTAGCAAGTCTGAAAAAATTCCTATGATGATTTAACAATTCCTTTTCTTTTTCTCTTCTGCAGAAGGGTGCATTCAACCATTATGACCCCTGAGAACACTGAATTGATTCAAAAGTCTATATACAGTCTGATTTTTACTTTGAAGAACATTGAGGTGACATTCTACTTAACAACATTATATATACATTGCTAGTTACCATAGTAATGAATTGTTTTGTTAGATCTAAAATGTTTAATCTTTATGTTTCCTCACTTCAATACTTCATATTGCAGAATATAAGTTCTGATATTCTCGGATTGACGGGAGATGAGGCTACAAGACGGAATTTGAAATCACTTATTAAGTCCCTCAGCAGGTTATTGTGAAGACGATAAATGGTGGATATAAGATATGAGCATAAAAGTTTTAGATGGTCACAAGATTTTTAACTGTCGATGATCAAAACAGAGAAACTCTTCACATGGTTGGCTAGACTTTTTGGTTGCAAATGCTGAGAAAGGCTTGATGCCATAGGTAGTTGGTGCATTCTTTTTTCTGCTGGGAACATGGAAGCAAGTTTTGTTAAATATCTTTCCTTGCAATGTTAGAAGTCATGGAGGCTTAATTTCCGGAAGCTTTGTTGATACAGAAAACATTTGTTGCCAAGTTGAAAACGTATTCTCTGTGCTTATAGGGAATTGAAATTCAACAGGTTCTGTTGTTGGGTTCAAAAGTTAGAATTTGTGTTGGGAATCCGTAGTGTAACATCACTTCCTCGTTGACTCGAAGTAAACATTTTCAGACAGCATGTAATGTCGGTGGCACATCGAAAGGGCTTCAAGTATCGGGCAATTTTTACGTTAAAAGCAGTCTTCTCAATTGTCATTCTTGTTCTGAAAAAAGATGTGACATTTGACATGAAATTTGCTATGTTATAGAGGTCCAGTAGCGGATCAGTTAGATTGACTTAGATTAAAACAGTGAAGGGTTTTTTGTTTTTGTTTTTTTGGTTCAGATTCTAAGTTATTTTCGTTATTTATTGGTAACCATTATAAAACTGTTCCAATCAAAGTCAATGCATTATATAAGATTTTTTCTTTAATTTCAAAATATAAATATTATTTTAAAATCAAAGACAAACTTGGTGAAAAATTTAGATATATTTTTCCCCAAAAAAAAAAAAAACGAAGTCTAAATGTTATTTAATGTAAAGGGTAAAACGTTTTCCTTTAGTAATACTGAAAGACTATAGAATTAATGAGGAAGGAAAATTCAACTAAATACTCTTCAATATTCTAATGTTAAAGAGTTCATTATACTTCATAGATTTTGTACTACTAAATTGAGATGATTGTAAGCTAGAGAACGACTGCCACTTTGGTGATTTGAACAATAATCTCTCGAAGTTAAGCATGTATTTAGCAACCTAATTGATCATCATATTTCACCAAACAATAATTTGAACTTGTTCACAAGGCCTTACTCTCTTTAATCACTATATAAAGTAGTAATTCAAAAAATATTTCTCTGGTAATTGATACAATATAATTGATATGGTAAAATGGTTGCAGAAAACAGTAAAGAACAGCCTCTGGAAACAATTTTAATGCCTTAAAATGTCAGTCTGAGATTGAGCACACAGAAGGCTTTCATTCTTGTTCATTTGTCGCTGATGAATCTGACTTCTTCGAGAATTTTGATTTCCATTTCTGTTTGTTCCTCTCAGAGGTATTCCAATTTTGAGAAAATTTTGTAAGACCCTGCCTCAGTGCTCCAAGATTGACCCCATTATTTACCAAAATGCTTGTTACTCCCATTTTCGAAACCTGTGGATGTTAAAAACTTCGGCTAAATGAGTGCCATGCACCTCAAAATAATATCTATACTTGACAATTTCACTATAGCCAAGTAATCAACTCAACCTAGATGCTAAAATAAATAAATAAATAAAAAGAATAGAAAAGAAAAAGAAGTGGAAGAGATGCCACTTTACCGTCTCGATGTTCCTATCCTCATCATCAAAAAAAAGCATCGAGTTAAAGGGTACACCAGTCCTAGAATGAATTCTCTGGAAGTGATCTGTCTTATGCGTCCAACTGGAAAAGATCTCCTGAAAAATCAAAAGAACAATTAGCTAAAGCAACAGCAAGAGAGCAGCAGAAACCACACTATAAAATTACAATGACCCTGAGTTATAGGGAGTACAAAATGAAGTGAAATATATTTAAGATGCTCTCTACCATTAAGCAATAATGACAAATATCAACTCTTTCTACGTATAATGTCAGAAGCCACAGGCAGGACAAGTGTATTGCTAGAAAAAAATCAAGTATATCTTCCACATATAAAAATTGAGGCAAAAAGAGAAAAATAGCTGTGCATATGCCAGGTCATTAATCCAAAGAGCATGTACACTGTTCTGTATGTGATTATTAAATACACAATTTTATCAATGGCCAACTCTTGTTATTCAAAACACAGAAGGGGAAAGATATAAATGGAATAAAAGTTTACAAGAAAACAAATTTAGGAAAGAAAATTAAAGGAAAAGATTCTCAATGGTTCACCTTGGCTACAAACATAGACTTGATGTTCAATTTGTCAAGAAACGTGTTTGCTATATCAGGAGTTGGTGATCTAGAAGCAATAGCAATATCAATCCCCTTGTCCTTGAGGGCATATAATATGCCGTTAGCATGGGGATACAAAGATGGCATTTCGCGCTTGGAACGGCATTCACTGAAAACAACCATATGTGAATTGACACTATATTTTGAAATATATAAGCTACAAAGCAGTATGGAAGGCACTGATGATTTACTTATTGCCAAAAGATTATTAGTATTCACATACAAGAACAAGATTCAAAGATAAAATACATGAGTTAAGAACCATTAGATCACACAACATAATATCATTGTTCTTCAACATCTTACAACACTAACAACTGACTATTAGTAGTTATACAAATCACTCTGTCAACTTAATAAATCACCTAAGAGCCATAAAAGACTTTATGAAAGTGGCATGTTTTATCCCACAACAACAATCATAATACAGAAAAACTTGATGACAGAAAGACTCAAGTCCTTTAATACAAAAATGGTGGATCACTATGCTGCATCCCAATCATGATATATTGCAACCTTAATTCCCACACAATGCTATGCTTGCTATCTAATTAGAAATTTGTTTGCATAAACCTTTTATCTTATCTTTTCAATGCAAAGAAAGAAAATGGTCTACTGTCAATGGAACATTCTACAATATAAGTAGATATTCATACAGGAAATGTATGACCACTGGCTGAGGATTACCTTATCTTTACCTTCCAATCTGCTAAGGGCGGAAAATTTCCATTTTAGCATACTGGAAACGTTCAGCAAGCAGCCCAGTTTGATGGTTAGTATATTCACTAAATACTTCCATAACTTTCTTTTGTTGATATTGTAGAAAAATTTAACATTCTTTTCTTCAAGCATCTTATCAAATAGTTAGTTGTGACTTCAAATTTTAATCTGATCACTTGTGAATTATGTTTACTGAACTGAAAACAATCAAATTAGGGTTAAAACTAAATTCAAGAACATAAAGAAGGGACTGGATATAGAACAGAATTATGTGTTTCTGACTACAAACAACGTGAATTCAGTAAAAAGTTGCATATTTGACAAAATATATGACATTAATTTGTGGTCTGATACCAAGTTCTATAACAATATTCAATCTCTTAGAAGCCCAAATGAATAAAAAAAAAAAAATAATAATACCAGTAGAAAGGCCAGAGAGTGTAATCAAGATCGAAGACGACCAAACGAGGAAGGACTTGAAACATTCCAATTATCTGCATCGCTTCTTCTTTAACTTTCTCCTCTCCCATCTCTCTCTCTCTCTCTCTCTCTCTGCTCCTTCCTCTTCAAATGGGTTGCTTTATTTATTTATTCCAAGGGTCGAGGATAACCAGTGAAACTCATGTTTTTGTTTGTTTCTTGAGAAAGTGATCGTTGCTGCCCCCATCCAGTAGTAAATTGACACGTGTATTATATTACGTGTGCTGATTTGGCATGTACTGATTGGTTACATTAACAAAGGTAAAAACAAGATTCTAGTCTCTTCCTAATGGTTAACGTTGGTGAGGCTTACTTATATGTTCTATTAATGATGTATTTTTAAATGGGATAATTTCAAATAGTATTTTTATGTTTTGACTTAATTTCAAGTAGAAAATAAGTTTATTATTTTCATCAATAAGACCCCTGAGGTTTACTTTTTTTAATCAACTGATAATTTTAACATTTAAAAGTACATATTTACCCCTGCTGAAATTTTTTTCCTTAATTTTAACACAAAGAAAGAATAAATAAAAAATAAATAA
>JANLJB010028304.1:0-10526 GCA_026212285.1 Bursera cuneata
AAGTCTATAAAAGTCATTAACTTTTTGAATACCTCATGACTTTCATATACTTTTAAAAAGTATTGATTGAATACCCTAAAACTTTTACAAACTTTTTAAAAGTCTTTAAAAGTCTATATTGAATACCCCATGACTTTTATAGAGTATTTAAAAGTCTACAAAAGTCTTAATTGAATACACCTCAACATTTTAATTTCATAAAAGTCTTAATTGAATACACCCCCCCTAATTCTAAAACTCTACTTTAGGTAGAAACTAATTCCTTTCCAAGTAATATCATATTATAGTAATTTGATTGTAGTTGTAAATCAATTAAGCTTCATGTAGAAATTTATAATTAGATTGACTTTAATTAGGATAATTATAAAATTTTAATTGAATTGGATTTATTTCAATAATTATATGTAAATAAATCATATAGATTAATTTACTGACTTTTAACTAGGAATGAAAATTCATCCCGGGCAATCGGGAGGGAATTTCTAATAAAAATATTTTTAATTAATATGATGATAACTTTTGAAACATAACGGAGGAATTTGATGAACTTTTAAAGTTGATTTCTAATTAATATTTAGGCAAACCTTTAGGATAATCAGTCATATTCTCCTATTAAATCTCCTCAAACAATTTATATTTATATGTAATAAAAGATATTTTTATTTTTTATTTGTTATTTTAGCAAATCTCAAGGATCGGGTTTAGGTGTCGTATCAATCAAGTGTTTTACAATTATTGTATTTGTTTGTTTTTATTTTTATCTTCGTATTAGGAAGAGAAAAATAAAACGAATTTGTTGATTTTGTTACAATAATACTATATTTATAAAGTTAAGGTAAAAAATTTGTATCCTAATTAATATGATTTAATTGTTTCAATATATTTATGCAGAAATTTGTAAGCCTAAATTTATTATTTTTGTTTGTAAATATTAGTTTTTGAAAAATAAGTGTTAGTTTAACAAAAATTTAGAGTTAAGATTTTCCCAAAATTTAACGAGGGGTCGAACCACATGACATTCCTATGTAGCGTTGTTGGCACATGCCTTTTAAGTGAGGGAATTTACTCTGATCCCCCAATTAAATTTCAAGAAAACACTTAACCCCATACTTTTACTAAACTAACACTTATCCCCTAAAAAATTGTCACTGTTTTCTCAAAACTAACACTTATCCCTCAAATATTTGGGGGGTAAGTGTTAGTTTTTTAGGGTTAGTTAGAGGATAAATATTAGTTTAATAAAAGTGTGGGGCTAAATACTATTTAAATTTAATTAGGGGATTATTATAATTTTCCCCTTTTAAGTGACCTTGACTTTGATAAAGCCAAGGTTGAGCTTGTGGAACCAACCTTGACTTTGACTAAGTCAAAGTCAAGCCGATCAAGTGTTGACATAATTAACGAACTTGAAGTCGATCAGTTTAAACTGGCTTTATCGAGTTAGGTAGGCTTAATGGGTGGTTCTATTCGAACCCCATATGTCATCTGAACAACCCCCATTCTCAATTTTAAGGATAAAATTGTAATAAAGAAAATTACAACGCTTTTTTTCTACATGTTTTTCTTCTTGTTAGAGTTCATTTTTGTAATTATCTTTTTAATTTTTATCATAAGGATTAAAAAAAATACAAATAATAATTAGTAAAAGGTGGTTCAAGTGGTACATTGGGCGGACATTGTGGGTTTATTCCAAGTTTATAGCTTATACAAGGAACTGGACCTGTGAAAACATTTTTTAAAAGGGGGAATTTCTCTGACCCCCTAATTAGATTTCAAGAAAACACTTAACCCCATACTTTTATTAAACTAATACTTATTTCCCAAAAATTTATCACTGTTTTCTTAAAATTAACACTTAACCCCCAAATATTTAGGGGTAAGTGTTAATTTTTTAGGGATATTTGGGGGGTAAGTGTTAGTTTAATAAAAATATGGGGTTAAGTTTTTCTTCAAATTTAATTGGGGGTTATTGTAATTTCCCATTTTTAAAATTGTTTCAGAATCTCATTCGACGACTTAAATTGTTACAGTAACCTTGCCACACATAATAACTAGTATAAAATCAACTTTGACCAATTCTAAAAACACTAGCCGTGTCTTCATCGTCTCGAAACTCTCAATTGCATCCAACGCTCACCACGCCGCAGGCCACCACAAGCAGCTCTTCCGGCAGTCGATTACAGCAGCCACCACTCCAGTTGCGGTAAGTGTTGATCTTGGTTTGAATTTTGTTCTCTTGTTAAACTTTGTTATCCTTTATTAATGATATAATGCTATAATGATTGATGTTAAATAATAATTTATACATACAGCGATTAGCTTTGGATTATTTCATTTTCTATTTTAGCGTAGATTAGGGCATTATTATGATAAATTAACTGTAGATTATTGCTAGATGGAAGAATGATAATATTAAAATTTAAAAAAAAAAAATTGAATATTTTGGTAAAGAACGTTAGAAATGTGATCAAATATGTGAAGCCGAAAAAAATAGTGAAATCGAAACAATTTATCTGAATCAATTCTATTGGAAAGGATCACAAAATAGGAAATTAAATTTAGAAGTGTTACACTGGAAATTTTATATCTACCTTTTATGGATGAAGCGGTTGTAACTTAAATTTTAAACTTAATTTTTCTTTACACTAATTAAGAGATAATACTTTTAAGTGATTTTATGACCATTGGATTGTAGCGAATGAACGGTTGGAAAACACTAGGCTATTTAAATTTATATTTTTTAATCTAATTTAGTGTCACAAAATGTTGGCTATTAATTTGTTACAATCTAATGAATGCTTTTAATGCCAACTCGTAGACATTTGGTTACAATGGCTGAATAGTCAAAATATTTAAACTCCGATAGCCTAATCTCAAATTAGTGTTAAAAAAATTGTAGGTATACATTTTAAGTTATAATAAGCTATTGTAATTTGAATTTTGACATATGCATTAAGGTTTTTTAAACTTAATTATTAACTTTGAGCTATGGTCATTTATTCATTAGAATTCTATGGTTGTGACAGAGAAACTAGAAAGTAGTTATTTTTTATTTCAACACAATTTACCACCCATTGATTTTAATATTTAGGATACTTATGACACTTAGCACATTATTATTTCATTTGAAATTCAAATACATACATACATACATATAAATACATATATATACACATATATATATCAACATTTATATATACATCATAAATTTCTATCTCAAATCATGCATCTAAATGATGTACCATTAGTTTAAAATTTATTATATCATCATATCATCCATTGTCAACTATTAATTATTTATGCATCATTTGGTACGAGTACTATGATCTATATATATTTATATATGATATCTTTTGACTTAAACCTTTCACTTAAAATCATTTTTAAAATTTTTAATCATTCATCTCCTTTATCTATATATATTTTCATCTTTATCGTCTTAACTTGTCGTCACAGCTAACTACAACTAGAGGTGTTAAAAAGCTGAACTAGGCTAAGCGAGCATGCACACAGATAGAGGGACTAAAGGCCGGCCTGGCCTAACACAGCCTATTTTTGGCTTGCTTGGCTTGGACTGGCCTGGCTGCTACTGTGCAAGCCAGGTTCAAGGCTGGGACTGGTGGTGGGCTAGATTCAATATGAAATTAGTCTGCTAGGATCAATGGCTCAGGGCCTAGATCTGGCCCACCACGAAGCCAGGTCATGAGGTCGGCCTACATTTTAGCTGCCAGGCTGGGCGGCCCAGCCTCTCAACACCTTTATCTACAACCCTTTATATCCAGAAAGAAGTCAAATTCTCCTCATTTCCTCTCTCACAGCCTATCTTTCATTCTCACTTGTTATCTCTCTTCAATTCTCTCTAGCACCAAATCAGTTTTGTCGCCACCAGTGTAAGTCATAAGTTGTAAGTGTGTGTGTGTTTTTTTTTTTTAACTTTTTAATTTAGTTTGAGAAAAAATTTCTAGTACAATGATGAATTGGACTTTTACTTTTGGTCATTTTAACTTTTTAATATTATTCTTATTAGGTGAGTGATACTCCAGATTCATTGTTTGTAATTTGCTCAGTTGCTTAGTTTTTTAAAATTGTTGGGAAATAGATCCGTTTATGAAAAAAGAAATGCTGAATTACATGCGATAGTTTAAGTTAAATTTTCTTGAATTCAAAAGCCAAATGTCATTAATTGTGAAACAAACATTGACATTTTAAATTCATATGGTATTGTTTCTTTGTCTGGAGCATGGAAGTGATTTCTCAGTGAATGGTCCCGATTAATTGCTGATAATTTTCTCTGTTGCTCAGATTTTGATAACTATCAGATGTATCATAGATTGTGAAACAAACATTGACATTGCAAATTCATATGGTATGGTATTGTTTTATGTCTGGAGCATGGAAGTTATTTCTCAGTGAATGATCCTGATTAATTGCTGCTAATTTGCTTTGTTGCTTAGATTTTGATACCTATCAGAGAATGGTGTACATAAGTCTGTGAAGAGAGAAATGCTGATTGCTTGCACTGGTGCAAGTTCAGCTAGGGTCAATGGCCTCTCTTCTTTTACACAATATATGGGATAAATTGCTAGGATCAATGCAATTTCAACTTTTGAGATTAAGTTTGACATGGGTCATCTTTCGGGTGTAATAATTATGGATATTAGGTTCAATTTTAACCATTGAAGTTCTCACAACTTGTGTAAAAAATTGGTGTCGAATATAATTGATTGTGAAACAGACATTAACTTTGCTGTTCATTTGGTATTCTTTTAGTGTCTGGAGCATGGAAAACTGCCAAAGAAAGCAATTGTTAGTCTTGTTATAGAAGTTGCAGAAATATTCACAACTCAGGACAGTCTATAAGGATTGATAAGGGATGGCTGAAGAAGAGAGAACTCTGGTTGAAATCTTAGAAGAGAATCATCCTATTGATATGACCAAATACATAACATATGTCAGTGTTCCACAAGCTGGTGCAATAACAACATTTTCAGGTACAACACGTGATACCTTTGAAGGAAAAACAGTTGTGGAGCTAAGGTATGAAGCATATGTACCTATGGCAATCCGCTGTATCAAATCTATCTGCTCATCGGCCAGATCATCTTGGAAACTCCATTGCATTGCAGTTGTACACCGGCTAGGCCCTGTTCCAGTGGCAGAAACAAGCGTCTTCATTGCTGTATCAGCTGTTCATCGGGCTGATGCTTTGGATGCTTGTAAGTTTTTGATTGACGAGTTAAAGGCTTCTGTTCCCATATGGAAGAAGGAGGTTTATGCTAACGGAGAAGTTTGGAAGGAGAATTCAGAGTTTATAGAGAGGAGGTTGGAGCTTGGGAAGACGGATGGCATTTGTGGTGGAAGGGAAGTTCAGGTAAAGACACACGATAGAAAGACCTGTTGCGGGAGCAAGGTCAAGGTGGATGAAGAAGGGATGGCCAATATCAGCGATGGCAAGTGAGAAGAAACTGGGGAAGAGGAAAATTCCTTCCTGTTGGGGTTTCTTCTCTGTATATCATAATGCAACATTTGTCAATTAATACATCCGTGTAATGACATTTACGTAGGAGACATGTGAATTGATCAATACATTGTTCTATAATTCTTTTTCTATCAAAATAAATGCCATTTCCTTGTATGTGTTGCTGGCAGGATCTTCTACATGTTTTGTTACATCTGAGGTTGGTAGAAATAAGAGAGTTATGTTGCTGTTCGGAGATTCTTATCTCATATTATTGCATAAAATGATAGCAACTGATCATATTACAATCTAACATGCAGCCAAAAAGCTTTGTGACAGCCTTTCGTACTTCTTAATATGCTGTTGTTGAACGTTACCGTACCAGGGTTGATGGACAATGTCTGGAGAAAATCATGATTATTGTTTCTCCCACCTCTGCAATTAGTAGTATTAAAACCATCTGGCTGGTTCATTTTCAGGTTAACCAGTTCACAAGTTGATCCTTTTGTTGCAAGAAGCCCTCTTATTGAAACTCTAAATTGTTTCATCATGCAATATAGGATTGATGTAAACTAATATAATTTATTTTTCTTCGTATACCTGTTTAATTTTATGGTTTGAACACAGCAAATTTTGTTGGAAACAAAAAGCAAGCGGAGCCATTCGTTTCGGACTTTTGCGGTGAGAAGTTTTCTTTCTTTAAGTTGGAGAACTTTGCATGTTGCAGGCTTTTGTGAAGCACATGATCACCCCAAGAAACGGTACTAACGAATTTCTACTAATAATAGAATCAAATTCAAAGGGATGATTTCAACTGTTTCATGATTGAAAAATTCATATCCATTACAAACAAACATGTGTGAAGCCAATATGATCACACCAAGTATTGAAAAATTCACATCCATTGCAAACTAACATGGATGAAGCCAAATATATGATCACACCAAGATCTTTATGATGATTCAGGCAGAAGGCTTTTGGGTGGCGTAAGAAGAGCCACAGCACATCGATCTGGGCTTGAGAATTTCCTATGAACTGCCTTGAGCTTACTTTCTGCAGCTTCAGAGTGAAATTTGACCAACAGCTTCGCACAATCCCTGTTGTTAACCATCTACTAAGAACCATGCCACAAATCAAAATAAAAAGGTACAAAACTAACTCAAAAAGTTACATTACCTTAGCTGATCCTCGGAATAGCCTGTGTGGTGCTCTAGAGGTTCAGTCCAGAAAGGGCTCTTATCAAGTGTGCATCTTGCAGCATAAACAGCTGACGCAGCAATTGTTGACGGACTGTATAAAATGATAGTAGGATATTGTACCAGACCAAGTTCAGCCAGGAAAAACACCATCTCCTCCATCTGCATTAATTTCATTAATGAAATTAATCACATTTTAATCACATTAATTTCATCAGTTAGTGACATGTGTGTGTGTTTTCAAAGCCGTAAGAAGATATAATCAGTTGAGTTGGTAATGGTACCTCCTTATCGTATGGAATATCCATAGAAGCCTTTATATATCGAACCAGGAAAACATATGGTGTAGGAACTGTTAAATACCATTCCAATTTTCCCAAGATTGCTTTCTCCATGACCAGGATCTGTTCTCTGACATAAGCATTGTCTGATATGCAAACAAAGTCGTTAACCTGAAAATTTCACAATCAGGTGGGTTATCAATGGAGGTGGTTCTTCTTATGAACATAAAATGCCAATGTAATACCTCTGGGGCCCAAATCTCTTCATACTTGCATGCAATGAGCATTGAGCTGATGCCAACTAACTGAAGTTCCCTCCGTGGTACAGTCTCCCTCGAAAGAAATCGATCAACAATATTTATAGTAAGATAAAGGGTTTCAGGCATTAGTTGAAACTTTCGATGAACTTCTGTCAACCAGTCCACAAGGATTGATCTCATTTTTGCATTAATGTCAGGCTGTGCATCCATGTAGTTGTGCACTCGACCCTCATTCTACATCAGCATGCAAGTATTCACATCAGTATCCAATAGTATAGCATGCAGAGAAATAGAGAGGCAGAGAAAGACTAGAAAAAAATCAATACTTGGGTTTGCTTGTAGAACTTGTAAATGTCATCAACATATTCAACAACCGCCAATTCATTGTTGATGTCAGCTGCATCAATGTCCGATACTGGATCCTTTGGCTTATTGGTGAGTCCACAAGCAGCCTGTGGTGTACTTTTAAGATGAGCAAATGAGACAAGAATCCAGAGCAAAATGAAAATGAATCATCAACAAATAGTAGTAAATTAAATGACCATAACCTTGCTTCGAGCACTCAGAATTGACGTGAAGGTCTTCCTTGAGGATCCTTCTCTTGATATTATTTTTCTGCTAACAGGTTGATGATTACTCTCACTCTCAGCATCACTTTCATCAGAGCTTATGACGACCACTGTTTCAGGTTTTGGCTTTTCAATTGCCTTCCCCTGATCTGCCTTCACTTTCCTTGCGTTTACAACCTCAGTGATTGATTTCTGCCAATCCATCCAACGTGTTGTTTGCAATGATGAGTATATGGTAGCTACGAATTGACGACATTAACTTTAAGGGTGAGTGTGAGAGAGATTTATTTATTGCTATTGGGCTACCTTTCCTTGCGGGGCTCGTTCAGTCACCTTCAAGTTTCCAATATCTTGAAGAACTCTTCTGCTTCTTCCATCTCCTAAAACATTCTTCTGCTTCTTCACTTCCCCTAGAAGAAAATTCAATTTTCAGATCAACAACTTTCAGAAACTAATTAATAAGATCCTAACTATATAATACAGGAGAGTTTCATGTGATGCATACACAAAATCGCAGGAACAACAAGACTTTCAAAGACTCCTCTTAAAAAAAAAAAGAATATTATAATATCATCAAAATCCCAAGAACCCTAGTTGCATATTCAATATATATATATATATCAAAATCCCAAGAATGAACACGAGACTTTCAAAGACTTATAAAAAATAAGCAATTGAAGAATATTATCATATCATCAAAATCCCAAGAACCATATTTTCAATTTTCATTTCAATATCACAAAAAAAAGAATTGAATGCGAAGAAAATAGTACCTTTAAGCTGATTGTTATGTACAACAGCAGCTTTTGATGCCATGTCTTCTTGTTCTTGTTGCGTCTGGCCAAAAACTCCTCCAATGCTTGCAAAAAGTGAAGAAAAGAACTCTTGGAGACGGCTACCACGCGTCTCTCCTTCTTCGTCTAAGTCTATGGTCGCCACCCTCTTTCTCTCGCTCTCTTTCTCTGCAGATTTTTTATCACTTTCTTGCTACGAGTTTATGCTGATTCGTGTGTACTCGTTTCCTTTTGAGGGAGCGCAACTCTCAACGGTCTTATTTTTCATAAAAGAATCTGGCCGTTGGATTGTTGAAGGATCTAACGGCTACTCTCTCCTTTTAAGTTTTGGAATTTTCTAGCCGTTAGAGTACGGGCTTCTCATGTAATAACGGGTCGGTTCGGCCCAACTAGTAGTCATGGGCTGCTACCCATTTTTTAAATTATTATTTTCTTCTAGGTTCATAGCTTTTATTATAATTACTATCGTTTTGTTCATGCTGTATCATTGGAATTAGGCTATTTGACTAAAGGATCAGGCTACTAAAACTTAATTTTTTGACTTAATTTTATATATTATTTTTATAATCGTTAATTTTTTTAATCTAATAATAGAAAGAGCTGCTGAGTTGGTATAAAAACATTATCTTTCAACTTCTTTTTCCCACTTATGGATTATAATAAATCAACGGCTATAAAAATAGTGTATAAAATTAAGTTAAAAAAATTAAGTCTCAATAACCTGACCCTTAAGTAAAATCGAAGGAGCCATTTTTTTTAGATCTCTAATATGAATCGAATTTAATTTCAATTGTTAAAATATTTTGGAGTATGGAAAAATCTAAAATTGTTGTCATTTATCTAAATGCTTCTAGAAATTTAACTCCCCAAAATACTCCTATATTTTTTTAGCTATTTCCTATTATAGAAAACCCTTATCATTTCTTATTAATTTTTACTGTGCATTAAAATATATAATTTTTTTTTACTATTAATTTGAATTTATGAAATTACATAGTTATTTGTTTATTTATATATATACATATTCATTTTTTATTTTTTCATATTGTTTATAAGAAACATAAATTAACAACATAAATTTTATGGACCCCTAATTAATTTGAATTTAGTTTTTTCAAATTAATTATTGCAAATTTTCTATAATATATAAACTATAAAAAATATAATGCCATGTCAAATTAATAATTTTCCATTTGTAAAGTATTTGGTAAAATTTAAAAGTTTTGAATATGTGTTTGCTAAATTTGACTTTTAAAATCTAATTGTAAATATATAAAGAGACTAAAATAGGCATCATTTCTAAAATATTTTAGGTTCAAATAATATTTAAATTATAGATTAAAAATAATTAAAAGAAAATATTAATATTTTATAGTTTACAAAATATTTAAATAAGAAAACTTAAATAATGAACAAAGTTGTTGGACGATAACCATTGACACGGGATATTTACTCTGACCCTCCAGTTAAAATTTGAGAAAATACTTAACTCCAGACTTTTACTAAACTAATACTTACCCTCTAAAAATTATGACCGTTTCCACAAAAATTAACATTTACCCCCAAAAATATAGGGACTAAGTGTTAGTTTTTGGGGGATAAGTGTTAGTTTAACAAAAATATGGAATTAAATATTTTCTTAAAATTTAATTGGGGGATCAATGTAATTTTTTCCATTGGCAAATAGACACATTTAGCAGCCTGTCTATCCATTTATGATAATATTTATGACATTTTATGTTGGAATGAAAAAAAGGTTTAATGTCCACAATATTACTATACTTGAATATATTGATCATTACCGACATTTCTACGGTGATTTTCTCGTTTGGTATGTTGATTCGTAGGAGGCCCACAACGATTGTCGTCTGGTAACCTTTTTTCTATTGTAAAATGGGGTAAATACATAGACACCCCCAAGGTTTGGTCTAAGTAACAAACTCACCCCTGTTATTCATAAAGTAACAT
>JANLJB010028305.1:0-10532 GCA_026212285.1 Bursera cuneata
ATAAGGCCTGACACGATGTGTGTCTTCCTTAAATCCTACATCAAACAGGGCGAAATAAGGCCTAGCACTTTGTGAATCAAGTATCATACTCTCTGAACTCACACTGAGAATAACCAGCAGACTCACATCAATTACTCATAACAATATACGCGGACATACAAAGGTCTGACACCTCAAACCATAACAGATCATAAATAATCTCTATAGATCTATCCCGTAGCACAGTGGGCACATAGATCAGTTAGTACACTCGACCAACCTCGCGTATACACTCGTTTCCCCATTTCCATTCCATTCAACTATCACGCCACTATATATCCGTAATCCATATCGGACTTACCTCGGTTACTCTACCTTACTCATATCATTCGGTCCCTTGACCGTTCACTATCACTACTAGCTTGTACGATCTCACTCACGTACGGCTCAATCATATCTCATCCATCTCTATATGTTCGTGCCCTATGTATCTCCTGTAACCATCCATCCTAATGAGCGTACCCATATACGCTCGGCCTATATCATGACTAGTCCCGTCATACACTTTTATACTCACGTATAACACGTATCTCACTCATCACGTCACACATGTGCACCCACTTGTGATTCGTCTCTTGTACGTCTCATTACTCACGGATACACTCGTATCACCCATGTGATGTCTAATCCGTATCATAATGTCCCTCACGTAACATTCGTACGTTAATTATATCCTCATGTACCACTTCATGTAGTATACATAATCCATAATCCACTCCGAGTCTATCCTAATGACCCAATCATAAACATTCATCTGATTCCTCGACTAATCACATATTCCATATAATCGCATACGCGTCTATACCATTCCAATCTATCTAATCATCTAATGTACCAATCCCTCCATCACACACAGTCTCTATTCCCTAAGCCACAACAAAAAAGTAAATCTACATGCGTGTCAAAACATAATAGAACAGTACAGTTAGAAACCCCTACCTCGATATCCGAATCGTGGCTCCCGAATCTCATTCTCTCTCTATTCCTCATCCGTATCATAAATCCATGCGTTTCGGTGATTCCGGATGAGTTCTCGGAGTCTCAGAGTTCAACCATGCAAAATCGAGAACTGGGGGTTAAACTGATATTTTACATCCTGGGGGTATTACCGTAAATCCATAAATCACATATAAATAACCAAGCGGGGGTGAGATTGCTAACCTGAAAACCCTCAGGGGTCCTTACGTCGTCACACGTGGCAGGAGTGAATCTGTAAAGTCCCAAAGCTAGAGGGGGCTACCATGGGGGTGCAGGTGCAAAGACCAGAAGCTGCAGTGGCTGCCAGATATTTACCCCGGTAGCCGTTATTCACGGTATCTCACCGGATAAGACGATTGACGATCGGGAACCAAGATTGGAATACCCTACCGTGATCGTCTCGGTGAAGGGAACCTGTTCCGACCAACGGTGGTGCCTGTCGATGGCCGGAAGGGACAGATTGGAGAATGTAAGGTGGAGGCTGTCGGGGCTCGCTACCAGTGATCCAGACCTCGGACGATCGATCGGAGACCACCGTCGAAATCGTCAAGTTAAGACGAAGAGATCCCGACTAGTGGTGTCAACTACCATCGTCGGGTAAGGTAGATCATCGATCGACATAGCCGGAGCATCCTTGCATCGATCCGACAGATCCCAGCACCGGATGGGGATAAGGAGGCCACCTCCGAGCTCAACACACCGGGATGATTCCATTGCCACCGGTGTCGGGCCCTAACTCTTCTAGAATGCGAAGGGCCAATGAAGGCAACTATTTCCGGTGATCAGGGGTGTTTGTATAGTTTGTTGAATGTTCTTACCTCCAATGCAGTTTATATAGATTTTGCTTCTAGGGGTATTTCTATAATTTTTTAAACCTTCGACGGACGTGAATCTCAACCCCAAAGTCTCGGCATCTCGTCGCCTACTTGTCCTCATCCATTTTCTATTGACGTGACTCTCAAAATGTCACGGTTAGACACTAAAGATGAAAAACCGACTAACCACGTAAAATTATGTTTTAGTTCAAAATCTAGAAAACTCCCAAAAACATCTAAACACTCATGCACACGATGTCATCACGTTCGTGTCACCCCATGATCACCAAAAATCTACCATTTTATGATTTTTAACTTTGAAATCTTTCACTTACACCCCTAAATCACTGTTTTCGAACATCCGGGTCACAATACAAATGGAAAGAAAACACTACGGATCGAACTCTCCCTCACAATGAGCTAAGGGTATCCTTTGATAGGCAAATGGACGTGAGTTATTCAATGTATAACACATTCCCTAATTTTCAGCCACCAACCACTCCACCAAATTGCAACACATTTTTGACTATCCATTCCACCGAATTCGGTTGAGTAGTCAACAAAGAAGTTATAGGTAATTGACTCAACTATCCATGACTTCTATAATTTAGTCATTTGGATATGTATTTTATGAGATACGGTCCAAATATTGTAGGTATATCAGGCTAAGTTATAGTTGTAATCCAATACTGTTGCAACCTACTTTTGGCCTATCAAACATTGGATTTGGGCTTCCAAATGTTCTTTAGCTTTGTGAAAAATTGTGTTAATGTTCTACAGATTCAAGAATTGCATCAATTGGTCCTTCCGATTAAAAGTTATGTTTATTTTATTAAACCTATGTTAAAATAACTATTAATCATAAATTGATGACAATTCTTATTTTAAGCTCAATACTATAGAAATACTTAATTTGATAACACTTTAAATGTAAAATGATGATTTAAACTTTTAATAAATATACATTTTTAAGTACTCATCACACCCACTGACCAGCCTATTACTAGTCTCTAGTAAAAAAGAGCGAAAACTGAAAAAAATTTACATACACGGTAATAATCATATTTCTTCCCTTGATATATTCAAATAAACAAACTCTCACTTATATACTTAATCATATTTCTTTGTTTTGAATGGATTTGACATTCCTTAATTCCTTCATTTTCATGAATTCTATTTTGCTAGTCAAATTAGCTACCTTAGCATTTGGGTAATTCTCTTAATTCAATTAGTATTTTAATTCGTTAAAACTTGTAAGATTAGACCTAATTGAATTTGTAGAGCTAATGGTTTGCCAATTTTGAAAAATTTTCAGCTAAAAGATCAAAATAATCAAATGTCTCTTCCTGATCTTTATCTAAAAATTCTCCATTACACATGGTTTCAAAAATTTTTTTTGTCTCATGTGTTTAACTATCATAGAAAAAACTAATTATGGGTCATTTTTCAAAAACATGATGTGGAAAAGAATTTAACAAATCTTTGAATCTTTTCTAACATTGAAAATATGTTTCATTTTCTTTTTGAAAATAATTTTGGATTTGTCTTTTCAAATCAATGTGTAGGAAAATTTTTCTTTAAAAATACACATTGTATTTCCTGTCAAGTGCCTATTGACCTAGGTTTTAAAGAATTAAATTAAGTCTTTGCTTTTTATTTTTCAATGAAAATGAAAATAACTTAAGCCTAATGATCTCTTCATTACATTATTAGTCATTAAATGTGGCACATATAGGATTCCATCCCAAGATACATGCAGTTAGTGCTAAATAAAATTGATTAATGGTAGAAATACTCATAACTCCAAGTTATTTAGTTTCAAAAATCCACCAAGAAAGCCTTGCTTTTGCTCCACAAATACCTACCAATTTTTAGTATGTTAATATGACTCTTCAAACATATAATCCAACATACACCCTTACACATAAATTTATCTATAAATCACTCATATACATCAACATAACATCAAATGTGCGTTATCTACATTGCCACATATCTGTTCATACATTGAATTACAATTATTCCCATATATACACACATCCAAAAATGAACGCACAAAAGAAAAAAAAAATCTGGGTGCCACTACTCACTGGTTACTACACACAGTGCCAGTAATCAAAGAGTAGAATCAATACCTGCAACCTCTTCATCCCATTTTGTAAAAGAGGATGAGGTGGAGTCCCTAATTTTGTCTCCCCCAATGGTCGTGATGAACGATACAAACAGTGTGCTTGATATCGATCAATTCCTTAAGGATCCCATCAATACTTTGCCACATAATGTGCCTTCTATTGACCAGGACTTACGTAAAGCAGTCATGTTTAAGAGATTTATGGCATTTGATGGTGAGTGTAGAAAGGATGACTTCGTACAAGAGGATGATGTTGTGGGCCACGATCGTATAGATGATGACACTTTTTATACAGATGTAGATGGTTACAATAACGATGCAGCAAGGATTGACCATGAGGATCCACATGTTACGAATCACCCTCTATCCTCTAATGTCTTTCCATCTCAATCATCTGTAAACATAATTGGAATGAAAAGTTCTTTCGTAGAGATTGGTCCGAAAATATTTCGATAGTTGCCACCTATTACCGGGCCAAACCCATCTGATACTCATGTCGATGCAACTTCTTACATCAACGACGGATTGCACATACAAGTTGGTGAGATGTTTACCAACAAGTCAGAACTTCATTCAAAGTTGGCGTTAGTTGCAACCAATAAGAACTTTGAGTTTATCGTGTCCAGGTCAACCACAGATCGGTTTGAGGCATCTAAAAAACTGTAAATGGCGAATTAGAGCTATGATCATAAATAAAGATAATAATGATGATAATAAAATGTGGCAAGTTCAAAAATTTATCCAGTGGCACACATGTGAGCGGACACTGATACCCCCAGATCATAGGCAAGCATTTGCACATTTCATGGGAAATATTATGAAGAAGAAATTTGAAGATTATTCAAGGATATATCAGCCAAGGGAAATTATAAATGATATTTGAAATAATCATGGTATTGCCATTTCGTACAATAAGGCATGGAGGGTGAAAGAATCTGCCTTTGCATAATTATTAGGAGACCCAGCTAAGTCGTTCGTGTTATTACCTTAATATAAGTACATGGTCAAACCATTGAATCCTAGCACCGTAACTCATCTGGTCACTGATCAAGACAATCATTTCCTATATTGGTTCATGATGATGAATGCTTCAAAGCTCGGATTCCTATTTGCAATCAGACCAGTTGTTGCAATAGATGGAACATTTCTCAAAGAAAAGTATCAGGGAACACTTTTCACAACATTGTGTAAGGATGCAAATGAGCAGATTTTCCCTTTTGCTTTTGGTGTTGGTGAATCAGATAATGATCAGTCATTGGAGTGGTTCCTACATAGGTTGTATGAACAAATCGGACATCTTGAAGACCTTGTAATTATATCTGATTGTCATCAAAGCATTATAAAGGGCGTTAAGACATATTTTCCAAATGCAACCCATGGGTACTATATTCATCACACATGTAAGAATCTTAAGGCCAATTATAAGTTCAACGACGAGCTCATGCAGTTATACTACATCTGTGCGAAGGTGTATTGTGCTTCAGGTTTCTATAGCCACTTCTTGAAGCTAAAAGCATTATCACCTAGAGGGGCAGAGAAGCTTAAGGAAATAGGGTTTAAGAAATGGATCTAGTCACAATTTCCTTGAAAAAGGTACAATATAATGACTACTAACATTACGGAGTTTATGAATAAAGTGTTTGCCGATGCAAGACAATTACCGATTGTTGTCATGATTGAGTTCTCCCGAGCAACCCTTCAAAAATGGTTTTACATACGTCATGAGTTAGCAATGAAATCGGATAAGCATTTATCGCTGTGGGCTGCTAAAGTATTGTATAAAAAGGTTGAGGTTTCAAAGTTTATACGTGTTGTTCCAATTAATATTACTTGGTATCAAGTAAATGATGGCGGTTCAGGTGCGGTTGTTGATATGTATGTGAGAACTTGCACATGTCACACGTTTGACTTAGATAGGCTTCCGTGTGCGCATGCACTTACTGTTTGCAATTTCAGAAGACTTGATACCTTTCATGTGTATTGAAGCCATTAGTATACGACCAGCAGCTGAACAATTGCATATGCTGAGTCTGTCCTACCTGTCGATAATTCAGGACATCATGTCTTCCCAGACAAGCTCCAATGTCGTATTATCCTTCTCCTCATTCAGAGACGGTTGACCGGTTGACGTTGAACAAAACGGATACATTCTGTCGGTGAGAGTGTTGCCAGTAGGAAATGTTCTTAGTGTAATCGATATGGGCATAACAGGCAAACATGTCAAAACCCGATGCCCTTGGAGAGACCTATAAAATCAAAACGATCCACCAATCATTGATGTAAACATTATAATTGTTATTGTACAATAAACCTATGGTGAAATATTTCAATGTTACTAGTTATGCAGTTTTGTTAGATTTTGCAAATGTTACACGTATATATGCTCTTTTTTTTGTTGTCATGTTGAAACATTTTTCCCTTTTTATGAATGACATATTGTATCAACTAATAAGGACATCTGTAATGATGTATTATCCAACATCAATTTCAGTTACACGTTACGTGGCATGTGTTTGACAATTATACATATACAAATATGGATTAATAATAACCTCTGTTCATTTAATATCCAACAAAAATAATAGATTTCAGTCACTGCATATTATTATTGATTGACATTAATTAAATAAAAATAACAGCTAATCAACTTTAACCAACTCTAATAACAAACAATAAACACCTATTTACAAACCTAGTTATAATGACAAATGATAATAAACCTATTTATATAAACATTCTATATATTAACACCGTTTGTAAATTCTTATAATATTTTTATTAATTCTTAAATATTTTATATTAATTTAGTAAATAAAATATCGATAATTCTTAAACCTATT
This sequence comes from Bursera cuneata, assembly GCA_026212285.1. Taxonomy (NCBI): domain Eukaryota; kingdom Viridiplantae; phylum Streptophyta; class Magnoliopsida; order Sapindales; family Burseraceae; genus Bursera; species Bursera cuneata. Next base: position 6,804 of record JANLJB010028305.1, read on the forward strand.
TATCGATAATGTCCTAAAATACCATTTGTAAAATATGTTATGCTTCCCAAACGGATACTTTCTAAATTGCAATCCGATAATAATGCTGAATTTGTAGGCGCTGAATCGGATTGTCTTCCTTGGTTACGTAAAACAAAGTTGTGTTAGTACGGTGTTCATTTGGCAGTTACACAACAAAAAGGAGACAATTGTTTTACCTGAAACGAGAAATCACATCTCCCTCAGAAGATTCTCATATGAACCTCTCTCAAGAGGATGTTGTGTATCAACTGAATAGGCATTATCAAATCATCATCGATATTCAATAGGTGGCCAAAACACGTCTTTTGGAACAACTTGCATTGTTTCCAAGTTAACTTCTCTCTGATGAATTGAAATGGTTTCAACGATGACATATTTATAGCACTGACACGGTAAAATTCTTAGAATGGGGTCTTCAAATCAAATGACACATGCGGAGCACCAATAGCCATTTTTTGCAAGCACAAAACAATTAAAAGTGTTAAAACAATATAAACAATCTCAACTGGCTGAAAACGAAACAGAAAAATGTTATAAACGCCATACCGACTTTAGGATTGTGGACCGACCACGGTCCAAATGCTCCCTGAAAAATAAACTGTGACGGTTGTAATTGAAATTCCTAGCAGTCACAGCCGCGGAGAATACCGTGACGCCACAAAGTTGTCGTAACGATTTCCACTAAAACCGTGGAGCTTGATATCCATGGTTCTCATCCTGGACATAACGGTATGACCTCCAGCACCTACGTCTCATTTATCTTATCACTCTCAGACAATACCCCTTAAGTCTGACACCTCTTATCACATATACATTGTACATGTACACGATCTGTGGATGCAATAAACTGTTAGTGACGACACATTCCTACTGGACATAAGACTCAACTTCCTTTCCTAATCACCCTACCCATACCCTAGGTCCGTAGTGTTGAGCCCGTGTTCTGATACCACTTTGTCATGATCCAGAATCCCTAATATAGGAACCCTAGGGGTGACTATATAAGTAAATAAAACGTTTAATCAAAACATTTATACGAAAAATACGGGTTACAAGATAATACGTAGTAACGACTCACAACAAATCCATGACTGTCCGAGATCCTCTATGTGAGCTCCGGACTATCTCCGCTAGACTCCTGACCTCGGGTACTTGTAGAGGAAGGGATGAGCAACACAGTCCAGCAGAAATTTTTAATACTATACAGTTCTATAACATTTTACATACATGCATGCACCATACAATCACGCATAAATATACCTAGTCATACCCTACCTCTCGTACATACTAAAACACTATCATACGTTCCTGTTCACAATCATAACAATCGCCATACATGAGACACATCTACTTGAGTTCCGCACTCCCATCGGATACTCCACAATCAATTTGAGGTCCACTCGTATAATCAACACACCTATTAAACCTAAAGTGTACGTCCATCATTGTACACTCACATACCGATACCTATTCCATACTACAAACTCCCTATTACACATAGTCCGTACCAAACACACCTCGGTCACACCACCATATATATATATATATCATCCGGTCCTAAGACCGTTCAATGGCTACCACTAGCTCATACAGTCACATGCACGTACAACTTACTTATCTTATGACGTATATTCACATACCAATCGTGTCCTATAAGTCCCATTACTTACGGACACGTTCTCAGACACCCGTCCTGTCTCATCCAACCCACAGTACACGAGTACCATATTCCCGTGGCATATACATCTCACAACACGTGTATACCTATATACCATGTCTCACATTCCATATATTCGAACCTCTCACCACCTATCTCATCCGTTCTGTAATCCATGGATATAAGCGTATCACCCGTATATTATCTATTCCATGACCTACCGGCACATACATATCCCTAAACTCTAGTCGTAATCTCCCGTATGGACATACGTGATATCCCTCATCCTTAATCCTTTTCACATACACCATCCGGCGATACAATCATATGCGTCCGCCCGATTTACCACCTTACTGAGTATTTTCGTAAAATCGCTTATGCATCCATAACATCCCGACCTATCTAATCATCTAATGCACCAATTCATTCATCACACACAGTCTCAATTCCCTAAGCCACAACAATAAAATAAGTCCACATGCATATCAAAATATCATAGAATAGTATAATCAGAAATCCTTACCTCGATATCCGAACTATAGCTCCCATATCTCATTCTCTCTTTATCCTTCATCCGTATCGTAAATCCATGCATTTCGGTGATTCCGAATGAGTTCTTAGAGTCACAGAGTCCAATCATGCAAAACAAGAAATCGAGGGTTAAATAGATATTTTACACATCAGGGGCGTTACCGTAAATCTATAAATTACACATAAACAATCAAGCGGGGGTGATATTGCTAACCTGTAAACCCTCAGGGGTCCTTACGTCGTCACACGTGATAGGGGTGAATCTGCCAAGTCCCAAAGCTAGAGGGGGGCTACATAGGCGTGCAGGTGCAAAGACTAGAAGCTGCAGGGGCTACTTGATATTTACCCCCGTAGTTGTTATTCACGGTATCTCACTAGAGAAGACGATCGAGGATCGGGAACCAAGATCGAAGGACACCACCGTGATCGTCTTGGCGAGGGGAACTTGTTCCGACCAACGGTGGCCCTTGTCGACGGCCAGAAGGGGTAGATCAGAGAATGGAAGGTGGAGACTATCGGGGCTCGCTACTGGTAATCCAGGCCTCGGACGATCGATCAGAGACCACCGTCAGGATCGTCAGGCCAAGACGAAGAGATCCCGACCGGTGGTGTCAACTACCGTCGTTGGGAAAGGCAGATCGTCGATCAACGTAGTCAAAACTTCCTTGGGTCGATCCGATCGATCCTGGTACCGGACGGGGAAGAGGAGGCCACCACTGAGCTTAGCACGTCGGGACAATTCCATCGCCACCGGTGTCAGGTCTTAACTCATCGGGAATACGAAAGGTCATCAGAGACAGTGATTTTCGGTGATCGAGGGTGTTTGTTCAGTTTACTGAATGTTCTGGCCTCCAATGTAGTTTATATAGATTTTGGGGTCCAGGGGTTTTCTATGATTTTTTAAACCTTTCCAAATTTCACGAATTCACCTTGAAACCTCGAAATCTCAATATAAACTCATTTTCATCCATATTCCACTCACTTGGCCCTCAAAATTCTATAAAACGGGCACTAAAGCGAGAAATCCATGAACTTATAAAAATTATTTTTAGTCCTTTTTTTTCGAAAACTCCCGGAAACCTATAAATACGCATGCGCACTATGTCATCACATCCGTGTCATCCCGTATACGTCACAATTACGTCCTATTATGATTTTTAACTTTGAAATCTTTCACTAATACCCCTGAATCACTGTTTTCGTAAATTTGGGTTACCACAGTGATCGATGTCAAAAATTAAAGAGCATAACTCATAGGAATATGATGTCTTTAAATCCAATTTTGATTGTTGAAATTTTTTATTACTGGGATATTTATTTTATGGAACCATTTCCTTCTTCTTTTGGATATGTTTACATTTTAGTAGCTATTGATTATATTTCCAAATGGGTTGAGGTAATGTCACGACCCGGAATTCCTTATACAGGAACCCCAGGGGTGAATATGTAAATGAAATGAAATAAAATAGAAAATCATGCAAATTTTCATAATACAATAAGTAAAACATAATTTTACATAA